>PVIC010042016.1:0-15987 GCA_004025085.1 Thryonomys swinderianus | reverse complement strand
AAAGAAAAAAAATTGAATTCTTTATTGGTACATTTTATATACATCTCACATTCACACATAACATTGGGGAATTTGTACCAGTGTATGACACAAGTTAATTCTCATTTTTACCCACATCCCAACCCACCCACACCTCTCCACCCCCTATATACATGCTCTTTTATTTTCTTTCAGAATCATATTTATTCCTTCCCCTCATTACATTCCCACAACAAATTTCCTTTGGAAATTTCCCATTCTACATTCTACAAAAACTGTCATACTTTCTAGAGCTCATTTACATCTATAGGTGCTCCTATCAAAGAGAAGATCTGGTATTTGCCTATCTGTGATCTATTTATTTCACTTATTAGTGTGTCCTCCCGGTATATCCATTTGCACATAAATGAATGAGTCTTGTCATTCTTTTTTTTTTTTTTTTTTTAATTTTTGGAGACAGGGTCTCACTTTGTAGTTCAGGCTGGCCCTGAGCTCACTATGGTGCCCAGGCAAACCGCCGCGAACTCAGCAATCCTCCTGTCCCTGCCTCCCGAGTGCTGGGATTTCAGGTGTGAGCCACCACGCCCAGCATTTTAGTATGCTGGTGTTGATTGTTGGTGGGCGTGTCTCCAGCATTATACATGGTTACCGGGGATCGAACTCAGGTCCTTGAGCTTGCAAGGCAGGCGCGGGAACCACTGAGCTAACCCTCCGGCCCCAGTCTTGTCATTCTTTATAGCAGAATAATACTCCATTTTATTAAAAAAAAAAACACATCTTCTTTATCCAGTCTCCAGTTGATGGGCATTTGGGTTGTTTCCAAGATTGAGCTATCACGAACTGAGCTGCTATGAACAAGGGTGTACATCTGTCTTTCCAATGTGATTTTTAAAATTCTTTTGAGTATATTCCTAGCAGGGGGATAACAGGGTCAGATGGGACCCCTAGTCCTAGTTTTCTGAGAAATCTCCACACATATCTCCACAATGTTTGCACAAGTCTGCAATCCCACCAACAGTGGAGAAGGGTTCCTTTCTCCCCCACAGCCTCGCCAGCATTTATTTTTTGTTGATTTTGTAATAGCAGCCATTCTTTGTGGAGTGAGATGAAATCTCAGTATTGTTTTCATTTGCATCTTTCGAATGACCAGTGATGTTGAACATTTCTTCATATGTTTCTTAGCTGCTTTGACTTCTGCCTCTGAGAAATGTCTGTTCATTTCAGATGCCCATTTTTGAATTGGGTCTTTAAACTTGGGGAGGCTGATCTGTTTAAGTTCTTTATATATTGTAGATAATAGCCCTTTGTCTGATAAACAGCTGGTAAAGATTTTTTTCCCATGTTATTGGTTGTCTTTTAATGGTGCCAGTGACTTCTTTTGTTGTGCAGAAGCTTTTCAGTAGGATGAGATCCTATTTGTTGATTCTTTCTGCTAGTTCTTGTGCTACAGAGGTTTTATTCATAAAGTCTCTGCCTAAGCCAGTATCTCCAAGAGTTTACCTAACCTGTTTTCCAGCAGGCTTATTGTTTCTGTTTTATGTCTGTGTTTTTATCTGTCTGGTGCTGGGGATGGAACCCAGGGTCTTACCAGGCTTCAGGAGCTCTCTGCCATGAGCAGCAGTATGTTCAGAGCTGGGGAAACCATCATCACAGTCAGATTTAGAGCATTTTTATTGTCCCCGAAGTACTTCCGCCCCCCTTCGCTGCCCCCTCAATTTCCCCACCCCAGGGGCTGGCGGCCACTCTTCAACTTCCTGTCTCTCTGTTCCCAGAATCTGCCTGCCCTGGACGCTTAGCATGCAGGGCGTCGTAGCCCGCGTAGTCCTTGCAGCCGGCTCCTGGGTCTGTGCCAGCTGGGCGGCGGTTGTACTTGGTAGCCTCTGACCTTCCAGGAAGCAAGATCATCCCCTGAGTGTTCGGGCCCCGTGTGTTTTCAGGGCTCTATTGGGCTCCAGAGGACCGGAAGCCTGTCCCGGAGATGGGGAGAGAGGGAGAGCCAGAGGGCCTTGGCCCGGCCTGCGTCTCTCCACTATGCTGGTAAGGAGGCCGTCTCCGTAGTCCTGCGCCGAGGCCCCGGGAGCGGTGAAAGGCTGGGCCCTCGGGGTGTCCCTGCCTCCTTCTCACCTGCCCCCCCCCAAGGAGCCCTCGAGGCCTCGGCCCTGGCATCGGCAGTCGGGGTCTCCGGAAGACACCCCCTCTATCAGCTTCTGCACTGCGGCCCCAGCAATGGGTGAGAGGTCAGGGAGAAGGGGCGGGGGGAGGTCTGGCCACCGCAACGCGCCCCACCGTCCTTCCACCCGCCCAGTCCTCCCAGCTGCCGGGCCCTGCGCCGGGACATCGCCCACATGGAGCAGCTCCTGCAGCGGGCTGTGGCCGAGAGGGAGCGGCTGCGCCAGGCCAGGGTGAGAGGGAAGATCCTGCCAGCCCCTCCTTTTGAAAACCAGGCACCCCAGGCCTAGCCCTTCTCCCTGCCTTGGCCTCACTGATTCCTTCGCTCTGAATCCACAGGAGGAGCAGAAAAGGCCTGCGGAAGGCCCCTCAGGCCCGGCTGCTCCTGCCGCCACGGTCAGTACCTCCTCTCCCTGCCCTCTCCCCACTACCTTTCCTTTCCTTATGTGCCATTCTTTCCTCTCTGTCAATGCAAGAACAAAGCATCCGGGGCCTGGGGGAGGGAAGGGGAACCAAAGGTGGAATTTCTGTTCCCATTTTGGTTCAGTCATCTGGAGCACAGAGTATCTGGCCTTGGGTAATATTCTGTGCTTCATTGTTCTTTTTTTTTTTTTTTTTTTAAGACAGGGTCTTGCTTTGTAGTTCAGGCTGGCTCTGAGCTCACTATGTAGCCAAGGCAAGCCTTGAACTCAGCAATCCTCCTGTCTCTGCTTCCTGAGTGCTGGGATGACAGGCATGAGCCACCACGC
The DNA here is from genome assembly GCA_004025085.1 of Thryonomys swinderianus. Lineage (NCBI taxonomy): Eukaryota > Metazoa > Chordata > Mammalia > Rodentia > Thryonomyidae > Thryonomys > Thryonomys swinderianus. The sequence goes on along the minus strand of PVIC010042016.1, from coordinate 13,090 downwards.
CTGGCACTGTGGTATGTGGTATTGATGGCTGGTGAGTGTGAGTCTCCACGCCCAGCATTCTATGTGGTTACCGGGGATCAAACTCAGGACCTTGCACTTGCGAGGCAGGTGCCGGAACCCCTGAGCCAAATCTCTGGCCCTGTCCTCTAGATTTTTAAAATATTCTGTTTCTTATTAAAACTTTACTTTTAGGAGCTGGGCCTGGTGGTGAGGCAGGATTGCTGTGAATTCAAGGCCAGGCCGAGTTACCTAGTGAGTTCAAGGCCAGCCTGGACTACATAGGAAACATTGTCTCCAAAAAACAAAAACAAAAACAAAATTGTTTAAGACTTTTTTTTTTTTTTTTTTGAGACAGAGTCTCACTTTGTAGTTCAAGCTCACTATGTAGCCCAGGCAAGCCTCAAACTCAATCCTCCTGTCTCTGCCTCCCGAGTGCTGGGATTACAGATGTGAGCCACCACGCCTGGCTGTTTAAGACTTTTTACCTCTGTTATTAATATGAATATATTTTGTTCAAAGAACCATACGGTACTGAGAAATAAGGCCACTTTCTCCCTCCTTGATTGCACCCTCCACAAGTATTTTGTATTGTTAAGAAGTCTTTGAAAAAAAAATTTTTTTTTGACACAGGGTCTCGCTTTGTAGTTCAGGCTGGCCCTGAGCTCACTATGTAGCCCAGGTGAGCCTTGAACTCAGTAGTCCTCCTGCCTCTGCCTCCTGAGTGCTGTGATTACAGGCGTGAGCCACCACACCTGGCGAAAATTTTTTTTTACACTTTTCCATATGCTTACAACTGATCAAACCGGCTTGTGAATGTATTTATCCTGATAGCAGGCACTTCATGCCTAACCTGCCTTTTGTTTTCTCTCCCATTTGCCTTTCCCTTAACCACTTCAGCCAGTTTATATTGAACTCCTGACTGTGTTCCAGGCCCTGGGTTACAGCCTTGGCCCAAATAAAAAGCCCCGCCCTTTAGGAAGTTGATGTTTATAGTGGGGATGGTAGACAGAACCCACCTCAGTAAGTCAGATAAGTAGTCTAACAGTTGCTATGTGTGTGTGTGGGGGGGGGGTGGTAAAGCAGGAAAGACAGTGGGGCTCCTGGATTTTCAGGTGTGAACTTGTCCTCATTGAAAATGAAGTGGCTCCCCTGTGCTGTGGAGTCATGATTTATTAAACAGCCCCATCTGTGCACTGCGGCCTCGCCCCACGGCGCCCTCTGGGACGCAAGCCGACCTCCTTCTGAGGTCGCTGGTGTCCTGTGTTTCAGTGCAGGGGGCAGAGGCTCGCACAGGGCTACGGGCTCCGTGGAGGCAACGCGGCCAGGGAGCAGGAGAGCTGACAGTCACAAGCCCATCTCTGGGCTCCTGGACTGGGGCTCAGCTCTGTTACGTCCTCTTGGGGTGATCTTGGTGAGCCCCTGCTTATCTGGACGCTTCCCTTTGGTCATCTGCCAGATGAGGACTAGGGTCGCCCCTCCACCTGGGGCCTGAGACATGGTGAGGCTTCTGCGCTTGGTGCCAGTGCTGCGGGTGCTGCGTGACTGCAGCAAGGTGCTCCTGCCTGGGTGGTTTGTGAACCCAGCCTTCCCTTCCTGGGCCGCAGGTCCTATTTCACCCATTTTCCAACCTTCTTACTCTGGTTTGGCTTCAGGGCTAAGTACTCTGTACTCAAAGTAAGGCTGATGGGTGTCCAGCATCTGTGCCCCTCCCCACGGGAGCGGCTTGGCTCTCACAGCAGAGCCCCACTCCACCTATCCCTCCTCCCGAATGACTGATTCACTCTTTATTAAAAAAAAAGAAATTAGGCTCACGCCTGTAATCCCAGCACTCGGGAGGCAGAGACAGGAGGATTGCTGAGTTCGAGGCTTGCCTGGGCTACATAGTGAGCTCAGAGCCAGCCTGAACTACAAAGCGAGACCCTGTCTCCAAAAGGAAAAAAAAAAAAAATTAGAGAGCTCAGCATGGTGGTGCACCTCTGTAATCCCAGCACACTGGGAGGCTGAGGCAGGAAGACCTCAAGTTTGAGCCCAGTCTTAGTATCTTAGTAAGACTTTGTCTCAAAATAAAAACAAAAAAAGACTGAGAATGGGGGCTGGAGGTTTAGCTCAACGGTTCGGGTGCCTGCCTTGCAAGCGCAAGGTCCTGAGTTCGATCCCCGGTAACCACATACAATACGGGGCGTGGAGACTCACACCCACCAGCCATCAATACCACATACCACAGTGCCAAATGTGGTGGCTCATGCCTGTCATCCCAGCACTCGGGAGGCAGAGACAGGAGGACTGCTGAGTTCGAGGCTCGCCTGTGCTACACAGTGATCTCAGGGCCAGCCTGAACTACAAAGCGAGACCCTGTCTCAAAAAAAAAAAAAAAGACTGAGAATGTAGATTAGTGCAAATGGGGGTTCAACCTCAGTACTGCCTCACCCCATGCACATTCACAGGGGTTTTGTTTGCAAGAATTAGGTTGAGGCCGGGCGTGGTGGCTCACGCTTGTAATCCCAGCACTCGGGAGGCAGAGACAGGAGGATTGCTGAGTTCGAGGCTTGCCTAGGCTACATGGTGAGCTCAGTGCTAGCCTGAACTACAAAGCGAGACCCTGTCTCAAAAAAAAAAAAAAAAAAAAAAAAGAGGTTGAGGTGCACCAGCTTGTGCCTCAGTTTGACCTTGGGGATGGTGTCGTCCATGCGTGTATTATTCAGAAGAATGGAAGTGGTTGTGTGGCTTTTATGTCATAAGCAATAGACACTTCCATCAGTTTAAGTCTTCTCTTCCCTTTATGACCATGTCAAGTCTCAGCAGGTCTGCCACATGAGTGCTGGCTGGCTCAGCTTTGGCTGTGTGACTTAGATCTAGTGATTTAACCTTTCTGAGTCTTGGTAAAGTGGGGATTAATGCACTGACTCCCCAGCTGGAGGGGGCAGAGTTTATACCTAGAACATGCTCAGCACAAGATAATTCTTTCTTTCTTTTTCTTTCATTCATTCTTTCTTCTTTCATTCATTCTTTCTTTTTCTTTTTCTTTCTTTCTTTCTTTCCTCCCTTCTTCCCTCCTTCCTTCCTTCCTTCTTCCCTTCCTTCCTCCCTCCTTCCTTCCCTCCTTCCTTCCATCCCTCCCTCCTTCCTTTTTCCTCCCTCCTTCCTCCCTCCCTCCCTTCCTTCCTCCCTCCCTCCCTCCCTCCTTCCTTCCTTCCTTCCTTCCTAGACAAGGTCTTGCTTTGTAGTCCAGGCTGGTCCTGAACTCACTATGTAGCCCAGGAAAGCCTCGAACTCGGCAATCCTCCTGCTTCTGCCTCCCAAGTGCTGGATTACAGGCGTGAGCCACCATGCCTGGCATTTGTGGTGTGTGGTACTGATTCCCGGTGGGTGTATTGTATACAGTTACCAGGATTGAAACAGGGACCTTGCGCTTGCTAGACAGGCACCAGAACCACTGAGCTAAATCTCTGGCCCAAGATAATACGTTCTAATTTCATCGCAGTGAAAACAGTTAAAGCAGTGCGCTCATGTGTCAATCACTGACTGGATCCCAGTTGTACAGAGTAACACTTTGGGGGGGGTGCTTTGGGGAAATCTGACTCCATCCATGGCCCTTTCTCTGAAACACATCCAGTTTCAGAATGAGCCTCTGGGGTCTGGAATACCTGGGTGCGCACTCTACCGCCGCCACCTAGAAGCAATCCGCGACCTCGGTGGACTCGTCTCTTCCTCAGTTTACTTATCTGTGAAATGGGGCTCAGAGACAGGCCCATAGGAATTCGTGCTCACAAAACCTGGAGAGCAGTTGTCACTGCCCTCCCTTCCCACGGGGCGGGGGGCCTGTAGCAGGTCTTGTCCTGGGGCGGGGAGGGACTGCAGGCTACGGCTCGCCTCCAGCACCAGCACCGGCCCCTTCTCTGCCCCCGCAGGCCACGCCCACGCCCCTGCCGCATCCTCCAGGCCCACGTGTCCTGGATCTCCGGCAGCATCTGGAGCGCTGGGGCCACAGCCCCGAAAGCTGCCCGCACGTGCGGGTGTCGGGGGGCTGCTGTCGAGGACCCCTGGTGAAGATGGGTGGCCGCATCAAGACCTGGAAGAAGCGATGGTTCTGCTTCGACCGCCAGGCCCGCCGTCTGGCCTACTATGCAGGTAACCCAGGCTGGTCCCCTGGGCCCTGGGTTACACGAACCCCACTTCCCAGACCTCAGGCACGTGGGAGTCCTGGTCGCTGCTTTAACCCTCTGCAGGATCCAGGAGTCTGGGTCCAGGCCCTCTTCTCCGGAGCCCAGGAGTCTGGGTCCTCTGTCCTTTTCCTCTGCAGCCCCCAGAACCCAGACCCAAACCCTCCACTGTGGCATCAGTGTAGACAGACCTGTCTCCCAGACCCGGTTTCCCTGCGGTACCCGGGAGTGTGAACACACTCCCCACCCAACACCAGGAACCAGGACCCCACCTCCCCGTGTCGGGGAGGCTGGTCTGGAGCCCCTCTTGGTGCCCTTCCCTCTGCAGGGCCCTGGGGCTCCAGTGTCCAGAGCCGTGCCTCGATTGTCCAGTCCCAGCCTCCACCCATGGCACTCCGGGGACCTTCTGACTGTGACACCATGTTTCTCCCGAGCCCAGTGACCTGGGCTTCAGACAGACACACAGACAGACATGTCTCACTCTATTTCTCCCTCTCCTTCCTCCTCCAGACAAGGAACAGACCAAGCTCAAAGGTGTCATCTACTTCCAGGCCATTGAAGAAGTCTACTATGACCACCTGCGAAGCGCCTTCAAGGTGATGCCCCGCCCGTGCCCCTGCTCTCCCCAGGGAGTGCTGGTGCCCGTGCCCCACACCTGGCGCCGGGCCTTGCTGTCCTGGGGAAAGCTACCCACACCCAGCGCCGCAGGGCCTCGCCGCCCAGCTCGAGACCAATGGCTCCTGGCGACCGGGGCCCTCAGTCACTATGCATTTGCTTGGATAAAAACATTGTGGGGGAGGGACAAAAATTTGTTAAACCCTAATCCCAACCTGGGAGTAAGTGGGAGCATTTAAATGAAACTGTCATTACTCAGCTTTTTTGCCCATAGTTGCCAAATGAGAATGAGCTCTGGTGTCAAATTTATTTTTCCTTTATGAAAGTGTGATGCCAGAAATTTAAATGTTGGCAACAGATACAGTGTTAAGAAGGCTCTGTAGGCAGGGGCCAACCAGGGCTTTTTTTTTCTAATTTTTTATTGTGATATAGGTACATTTTATATACACGTCATGATCACACTCAACATGGAGAATCTGTACCAGTATATGACACGACTTAATTCTCATCTTTTCCCATTCCCCTACACACCCTACAACCCTCCCAACCGACCAGGGCTTTTTAAAGCTTAAGTTGGAATGCCAGCTGGATGATATCAGGAAGGTGACTTTTCTTCTCCAGCCTTAGTTTTCTCATCTGCAGAGTGGGCATCTTTCAGCCCATTCTCTCAGGGTTAAAAACAGGGATGCAAGAGATTGTGGGTTTGGCAAGGAGATGCCCAATTAATGGTTTCTAGACACTAACTTTCTCCAGTTACATCCCAGGAGAATCTAGATTTGGGGAGGAATTTTTAAAACTACACTTTTATTAGTGTTCTATTAGTTTTATAAAATATTGGGTTTCAATGTGGTATTTTCCTTGATGTTATATACATACATTGGTCATATCTTTTCCCCTTGTAATCTCCTTTAAACCCCCCGCCTCCTCCTCCTTATTCCCTTCCTCTTGTCTAATAATAGTCTTTGAGGAATTTAAATGCCTGTATTTTTTGTTTTGTTGGTTGTGGGTTTTGTTTCTTTTTTTTTTTTTTTTTTTTTTTTTTTTTTTTTTTTTTTTTTTTTTTTGAGACAGGGTCTTGCTTTGTAGTCCAGGCTGGCCCTGAGCTCACTATGTAGCCCAGGGAAGCCTTGAACTCAGCAATCCTCCTGTCTCTGCCTCCCGAGTGCTGGGATTACAGGCGTGAGCCACCATGCCCGGCTTTTTTTTTTTTTTTTTGAGACAGTCTTGCTATTGTTGCCCAGGTTGGTCTTGAACGAGTGCTGGAATTACAGGCATCCACAACCATGCCAGGCCAATGCCTGTATTTCTTTTTTTTCCCTTGAGATGGAGTCTGACTTTGTAGTTCGGACTGGCCCTGAACTCAGTATGTCACCCAGGCTAGCCTTGAACTCACAGCAATCCTCGTGCCTCTGCATCCCGAGTGCTGGGATTACAGGCTGAGTCACCACGCCTGGCACTGTGGTACGTGGTTACCAGGGATTGAACTCGGGACATTGCGCTTGCAAGACAGATGCTGGAACCACTGAGCTAAATCCCCGGCCCTGTGTTTCTAATATAGAATAAGAATGACTCTATATTTTTTTTTTTTTTTTTTTTTTTTTTGCTTTTTGAGACAGGGTCTTGCGTTGTAGTTCAGGCTGGCCCTGAGCTCACTATGGTGCCCAGGCAAGCCGCCACGAACTCAGCAATCCTCCTGTCTCTGCCTCCCGAGTGCTCTATTTTTAAGAAAACAAGGCTGAGAGAAAGGGACACTTGTCCTCTTGTTAAATTCCTTTACTTCCCAATGTAATAATTGAATTCTATTATGGCACTTCCTTGTGTTAATTCAAGTAATCCCTTTAACTGAATGAGGGAGATAGCACCATTTATAAAGACAGATGGGGAAATTGAGAGTTTTTTTTTTTTTTTGCTTTTTGGAGACAGGGTCTCGCTTTGTATAGTTCAGGCTGGCCCTGAGCTCACTATGGTGCCCAGGCAAGCCGCCGCGAACTCAGCAATCCTCCTGTCTCTACCACCCGAGTGCTGGGATTACAGGCGTGAGCTACCACGTCCGGCATTGTGGTATGCCGTGTTGATTGTTGGTGGGCGTGTCTCCACGCCCAGCATTGTATGTGGTTACCGGGGATGGAACTCAGGACCTTGCGCTTGCGAGGCAGGCGACGGAACCACTGAGCTAACCCTCCGGCCCAATTGAGAGTATTAATATGTTTGCCCACTGTCTGCAAATACCAAAACTGGGATTTGAACCCAGGCTGTGGCTGGTGTATCTCCCGAACCACCCTCTTCTCTGTCTATTCCAGAGCCCCAACCCTCGCCTGACATTCTGTGTCAAAACCTACGAACGCCTCTTCTACATGGTGGCCCCGAGCCCCGAAGCCATGCGCATTTGGATGGACGTCATCGTGACAGCAGCCGATGAGAACCACGCCCCTTGAGCGGTCCCGCCCCCCGGGGGGACGTCCAGCGAGGCCCCGCCTAGTGCGCTGCGGCGGTCCTTCTAGGCCCCGCCCGCTTCCGGATGAGTCCTTCCGGCCCCTTCAGCTCTTTCCGGAAGATACCAGGGCCACTGTGGCTCAGCTGGTCTGAGTCCTGGGTTCCGGGCTGCAGGTCCCCCACCCTCCACTCCCGACCGACCGATCGCCATAAGCACTGCCTGGGGCAGGAGGAAGATTTTGGGGTTGGAACAGACTATTTATTAGTGCTCTTGTCACGCCAAATTAAACATGATGGAAAACAGGGTTGTTCCTGTTTTCCAGCCCAGGGGCTTGTGTGTGTGTGTGTTTTCCTCCTGGAAGTCTCCCGGACTCTGCTTGGGTCAGGCACCTCCTCCCGAGTTCCCCTCCGCCGTCCCAAAGCAGGGCTCCTTTGGTGACCTCTGAGCGCCCCGGCACCACAAGGCAAGTCTCGTTCCAGGAAAGTGGAAAAGAAAGAAAAAAAAAAAACATCCCTTGCAGCCGGGCGTGGTAGCTCAAACCTGTAATCCCAGCACTCAGGAGGCAGAGGCAGTAGGATCGCTGAGTTCGAGGTTTGCCTGGGCTACATAGTGCGCTCAGGGCCAGCCTGAACTACAAAGCGAAACCTTGTCTCAAAAAAAAAAAGTCCTTGTCACGTCTAGGTTTGTGTAATGCAGTTTTCAGGCTCTTCTCCGCACTCCTGTCCTCATTTAAGCCTCCTGCCTGGCGTTAGTGTTTCCTTCTCCAAAAAGCCCTGATTATCCTGGGTGAGTCAGGTGCTCCGCCGGGGATGACTCTGCCCCAGGAGACTCCCGTGCTGGCCTCGACTTCCCTGGCCGGTGGCTGCTGCTGAGCCTGCGTCTCCCTCCGTGCTCGGCCCTGCTGGTGTGTTTTGGCTCGGGAGCTCCTCGTCAGGACTGAGGACAGAGAGTCCATGTAGTCCCATTGAGGTGTTGAGGGACTGTCTGGTTGAATGAGTTAAGAGAGGAAGTGATGCGAGACCAGAGACCTCCATCCTCCTACGTGTGAGTAAGGGAGACCTAGAGCTCTCCTGACTTCATCTTCCAAGTCTCATCTAAACCGTTGTCTCCTGAGAGACACTTTCCTTGCTTCCCAGGGTGCACCAGGCACTCTAGGCTGTCCCTCCGGGGACAGCTCTTTCCTTCCCTGCAACAGTTCCCTCCAAGATCCAGGTCTAATGCTTCTTTGTCCTGGGGGTGCAGACATGCTACCCCAGCTCCTCTGGGACCCAGTGATAGAAAATAAAATGGACCGCGACACAGGTGTCCCGAGTCATGGCTGTATTAGGGAGAGGTACCTATCATACTGCTGTAAAGATAGAGGAGCAGCTGGGCTGGAGATTTAGGTCAGTGGTTCCTGCGCCTGCCTTGCAAGCACAAGGTCCTGAGTTCGATCCCTGGTAACCAAGTACAATGCTGGGCGTGGTGACTGACACCCACTAGCCATCAGTACCACATACCACAATGCTGGCCGTGGTGGCTCATGCCTGTCATCCCAGCACTCGGGAGGCAGAGGCAGGAGCCTTGCTGAGTTCCAGGCTTGCCTAGGCTACATAGTGAGCTCAGGGCCAGCCTGAACTACAAAGCAAGACCATGTTTTCAAAGAAAAAAAAAAAAAAGGAGTGGCGGTGGAGACTAGTGGTCAAGGGTGGGAGAGCGTCACGTAACTTTCTAACTGGTGGGTGACATAAAAGGGTTGTGGCCTGAAGGAATGGAGAAGGGCAACCTGTGGCGGGAACTCTGCGTTGGCTGTGTTCTGCACTGGCCAGACCTACCACCCAGGTGTGAGCTCTGGATCTTGAATCGTTTCTTCCTCAGCCCCTCTTACACAATGGGCCACCGTCTCGGCCTGTGAGTAGCGTAATCTGCTGTTCCCGGGGCTCAGGAGAACCCTGTTCTTGGTTGTGGTACTGAGAAGAGAACCCAAGGCCTCCACACTAAGCTACCTTTTAAAATGTTTTGAGACAGGATCTCACCAAGTAGCCACATGGTCCCAGCTGGGCTCCGACTTTTGAGCCTTCTGCCTTTGCCCCCAGAGTGCCGGGACTACAAGCATGGGCCACCACAGCCAGCTTGGAGAGTTTTAGTTTTTTCTTGTGAATTTGTCAGTGGAGTCACAGTTCACTAGTGACCCCACCCTTCTGCCTCCTCCTCTGGGGTGATTATGTCTCCCTCCCTCTTCCTGCCCTTGCCCGGTGACCACTGTTACCCTCCACCCCTGATAGGGGCCTGGGCACAGGCAAGAGGAAATTAGGCTGGGCCTTTGTGGCTAGTGGCGTCTTGAGGTACATACGGCAGTGGGTAATGGCAGGAATTCCAAACAGGCAGATAACCTCCTATGAGGGTCTTGCTGGCCTCACGAGTGTCCCTGTGTCTAAGGGAATGTCAAACACCATGAAGGGTTGGGAGAGACACTGAGGTAGAAGAAAGGAAAACTGGTCATAGTTTAGTATCTTTAGACATTCTTGCCTTTAGAACCAAGTTTTCTTTTCTTTTCTTTTTTTTTTTTTTTGAGACAGGGTCTCACTTTGTAGTTCAGGCTGGCCCTGAGCTCACTATGTAGCCCAGGCAAGCCTCGAACTCAGCAAATCCTCCTCCCTCTGCCTCCCAAGTGCTGGTATTACAGGTGTGAGCCACCACGCCCAGCATTGTGGTATGTGGTACTGATTGCTGGTGGGCGTGAGTCACCATGCCCAGCATTGTATGTGGTCACCGGGGATCGAACTCAGGACCTTGCGCTTGTGAGGCAGGCCCCAGAACCATTGAGCTAAATCTCCGGCCCAAGTTTTCATATTTTTATTTTGCAGTGGACCCCCAAAATTATGTAGCTGTTTCTGCCTTCCTCTCCCCGATGTGTCCCAGATAATGTGTTCCACAGGGTGGCTCTCAGGTCAGAGCCTGGCCTGTCCCAGCCTGGATGTGACCCTGGGCTTGTCTGAGGCCCAGGCTTGACCTTTGGCCCTGGGAGCTGCCTCCCTGTTGATCTATTTGGGAACCAGATTCGAGGACCTGCTGGTGGTGCACTCTGCAGAGAGGAGATGGAAGAGGCCGGGCAGGCAACAGTCCTAAATGGAGGCCACACATTCAAAATTCCCACTAGTCTCTGGTCCTGGGCCAGGTGTGGGTCAGCAACCCAGAATCCGGGCAGGCCTGAGCAAGAGGAGGCTCCCTCCCTGGTCCCACTCCCTCCCAAGACGCTAGTTCTTCAGGTCAGGCCAGTTGTGGTTCCTCCCTGAAACTCTCCCACGCTGCTGGGGCCTGGGACAGGCAGGGCCTCCTGTGCCCAAGCACACAATACTGCAATAGTATTATCCCTTGGCCACCGTGGCTGGGGCCTCCGTCTGTCTCTCAGGATGTGGAGATTTTCAGACTAATCTATCAAAGGAAGCAGTTGAAGATCAGAGAGGGGGACTGAATTAGAATCAGGATTAAAATTTTAATATGTCCAATTCCAGACTTTCCCACTGCCAATTCTGTCTGCTTTTCTATTGTCCTATTCCACTGCTTCACTCCATCATGAAAAATAGCCCCTTCTCCAACAGGACAAGGGTGCCTTGGAGCCTCAGAGAAGTGAAGACACTTCTGCAGGGTCACACAGCCAAGAAGTGGAGCAGGGCTTCCAAGGCTGGAGAGCAGGGGCCTGGGGGGAATAAACTCAGAGGAAACCATTTACTTTCTCTCTCTGAGCCACAGCAAGATGTCAGGTGGCCCCACCTATGTGACTGAGCTACGTGTCATTGGGGGAAGGAAGATGCCCAACGGAGCCAGGGGACTAGTTATCTTCCTGAACACGGCCACTGCTTCCCAGGCCATCAGACAGACAGATAGACAGACAGAGCTGACGTGGTTACTTCCCTTGCTGTGTAAAATCAAACACTGTCCTCTGGGCCTCGCTTTTCTCTTGCATGCAGTGGGTGGTCCTCTCCGCCCCAGACTGGGAATTCAAGAAAAGGGTGCCTGTGAGCTCCTTGTCTGACCCAGAGCTGGGGCTCAGATGTGGGGGTAATAACAACAAATAATAGCAACCTACTTAACTTGCTGTTAGCAGTACTAGCAACACCTAGAACTGAGCCCATCCCTTCCTCGCCATGTGATCCTGGGCAAGTTGTTCAACCTTCCTCCACCTTGATTTCCCCAGTCCTAAGTGGACTCTTCTTAAAAATCTCTCTTAGGGTTGTCGCAGAACATGAGGAAGGCTGAAGGAGAATGCTTCAGTCACTGTTTCTGTCTGTAGAGGACTCTGAACATCAAGGGTTAGAGCCTGTGACCCAGAGTCACACAGAAAATGGGTGGCAGTGTCGGGACTCACACTCAAGTCTGGCTAGGTCCAAAGCCTAGGGGCATTGCAAAATATCTTAGGTTTAAGACCAGACTCTCTCTCTAATGAGCAGTGGCAGGGGAAGTCTTTGGAGACAGACCTAGATTCCAAGCCTCTCCCTACCTTAGTTTCCTCATCTGTGAAATGAGGAAAAGTTCTCCACTTGCAGAGCTGTTAACACAGGTTAGAAAGGAGGCACAAAGTAGATGTTCAATAAATGATCATTACACACTTACCTTAAAGGTGAAGACTGAAGGGGACAATGCTTGCCCATATTTAGAATGATTTCTGATACATAATAATTATTTGATACTTGGTCAACATTTACTTTTGTTGCCACTGTTAATACTCTCATGATTTGGTTTGCAGCTATCCAAAAAACTCTTGGGAACCTCCTCTTCCTCCTTTTTTTTTTTTTTTTTTTGGCAGTACTGGGGATTGAACTCAGGTCCTTGTGCTTGCAAAGTACATGTGGTACCACTGAGCTCAAGATTAAACCTGAGGTCTTCACATTGAGCTACATCCTCAGCCCTTTTTATTTTATTTTTGTTTTGAGGTTAAAAAGTAGGAAGAATTTACTGAGAGAAAGATAGAAGGGGGATCAGAAAATGGGTTGCCCCAGCTGTTTTTATTTTTTACTTGGAAACCAGCTCTTACTAAGTCACTAAGTTGCCAAGGCTGGTCTTGAATTTGTGATCCTCCTGCCTCAGCCTCCCAGAGTGCTAGAATTACAAACTTATGTTACCACCCCTGGTTCTCTCTCTCTCTCTGGCAGTTATTCCTGCCACTCTTCTTCATCAAATATTTTGGATCATTTGCTACTATGCTAGGCCAAGTAATATTATCTCTTGCTTTGCCAAGTTCTCCACCAGGAACCCATTTGCCGTGGATCAAGTCGGCTTTATTGTTCCCACAGTGAAAGAACATGCAGCATGGTGGACCCGTGAGGTGTTCCAGTAAAAGGGCATCAAAAAGGATTTATTTTAGGATTTGGGATATAAGTGTAGTAATTTTGGAGGCAACTCAAGGCCTTTGGGATTCACTCTAATTGGATACTGTCACAAACTAGGGGTTATGCTGTGATTGATATTTTTATAAATCCTTTCATAAGGCAAGAGAAACAAAGCAAGATTAAAGTCATACTTTATACTAGTATAATAATATAATGTAAACAGTCACTTAGATTAGCTAAAATATGGGGATATCTAGTCATTTTGTGGTTTGTACAATAATCTTGTCTCTGTTTGGATATGGTTGGCTGTGTTTTTTGTTTTTTCTTTGCAGTACCTGGGGGCATTGAACTCAGGCCCTCGTGCTTGAGAGGTAGGCCTGGTACCACTTGAGCTAAATCCCTAGCAATTCTTGTCTTGATCTTTCACAATATCATTACCTTGGCCTATGTCAGCATCCTAAGAGGTTATCTATGGGCACGAGAAGCCCACGCTCTTGTGTGAGGGCCAAGCCAACTCCAGACCCCCACGGCTGCTGTCTGCTTTTTTTTTTTTTTTTTTTTTTTTTTTTTTT
>PVIC010042015.1:0-15988 GCA_004025085.1 Thryonomys swinderianus | reverse complement strand
TCTTTTTTAATTACATTTTTCTTGTAATCAAGATATTGTTGGCTTGCTTCTTCATCCATCTGCCCCTGTTTCTTTTGATTTATAAATTGAGACAATTCATGTTGATGATTATAACTGGTATGAATTATCCCTGTCATGTTATTTTCCTCTTGTTGGTTCCCTTTTTTTCTCCTTTTATTTAATACCTGCCTTGCCTATTTGATTCATTCTGCTAGGTTTCATAGAGCTGTAGTCCTCATTAGCTCTTTCTAGAATGTCCACAACATTTTGGAGCGCTGGTTTTGTGGTCATGAATTTCTTCAGATGATTTTTGTCTTGGAAGTATCTTATTTTTCCATCAGTTTTGAAAGATACTTTTGTGGAGTACATCGATTTGGGCTGGAGGTTTTCTTTTAGGGATTAAAATACTTCAAACTCTTCTTCACTTGAGGGTTTACGTTGAGAAGTTTGTTGTGATTCTGGTAGGCATTTCTTTATAGGTGATTTATTTCTTTTCTCTAACAGCTTTTAATAATCTGTTCTTATGTCGAATTTCTGAAATCTTGATGATTATATGGATTGGTGTAGTTTTTATCATGGCTAATTGGAGTTCTGTATATCTCACTTAACTGTATGTCAAATTCTTTTTCTATGCTTGGGGAGTTTTCTGCCATTAATTCTGTGAACAGTTGTTTTTTGTTACGTTGTTTGTGCTGCCACTTCTATTGACTCCAGTCAATCTTATTTTATTCTTCTTTGCGTCACCTAGCAGCTGTTAGTTTTTCATGATCCCTTGCTACTTGTAAGAAATCTTTCTTTTCAAGCAATTTGTCTTCTGTATCTGATATTCTGTCCTTACAGTGGCTCATTCTGTTGTGTATATTTTCAATGCGATTTTTAATCTCCTGGGCACCTGTTTAAAATCTGTTTCATGGATTTTATTTCTTTACTGTGTTGGATGTTCATGGTTTCCATCAATTTCCTAAGCATCTCTATTTTTTAATTTGAATCTGCTCTAGAGTCACCAACTGTGTCTTTTGTTATAGTCATCATCTCCGTAGTTATCTGAAAAATAATTTCTGATTTGAATATTTCTAGAGGCTCATTCGTCTGCTTTGTTACTTCCACTGTTAGCACTTCAGAGAATCCAGATGGATGGCTTTTAATTTGCTTCACCTCATTGTCCCTTGGGTTTGCCTCTGGTGAGCTGGAAATTTGGGGCTGCATCTTACTTTTCTTTTTTTTTTTTTTAGTTTAATTATTGGATTGATACTTGTAAATTTTGGCAGGTAGCTTTATTGCTAGTGTTGAGAACCTTTAGGACATGACCACTTGTGAGAGATGCTTTGCAGAAGTAGCTAGCTTTTGGGTTTTGAGTCTGTTGCAAAATCTTACTTCAATTTATTGGGGATAAGAAGTTTTTGCTTATCTGTCTTAGCTCATGGATCTTTGGCCCTGGCTTTTATGTTTATGATCCTTAGGCAATCTCAGTCTTGGCATACCAGGAAGAATACCTGATTAGAACAATTATGTCACCTTAGCTAAAGTAGTTCAACCTGCCATAACAGTAACATCAAACAGTCTAGAAAATGACAAACTGGATAACTATTAATTTGCCTCCTTTAACTGTGTGAACTACATGTGTGGTTATTTAACAAAAATCTAAAACAAACCAGAAAATTGTATACAGTAAATATGCCCTTGATATGGTGATTTCTCATGGGAGAAAATTTATAAGGAGCTAGGGGAAGATAAGGAAATAAAAAGAGAACATAAGAGATTAGAAGCAAAGCTGGAGGACAAAGGGAGATGGTATTAACTTTGGGAAACTGGTGAGAAAGACAGGAGAGAAAGAGAGAAGAAAGAAATAAAATGAACAACAGAACCAAACAATAACAGCAAAATCAGAAACTGTATTTACACTCATATAAAAATAGGAACAAACAAGGAAAAAAAAAACAA
The DNA here is from genome assembly GCA_004025085.1 of Thryonomys swinderianus. Classification (NCBI taxonomy): domain Eukaryota; kingdom Metazoa; phylum Chordata; class Mammalia; order Rodentia; family Thryonomyidae; genus Thryonomys; species Thryonomys swinderianus. The sequence goes on along the minus strand of PVIC010042015.1, from coordinate 14,047 downwards.
GAAAAGAAAAGAAAATGGTCACTTCAGAAGAAAATGTTCTCTGCTGCAGACAAAATGAGCAGAAAGAGCCCAAATCCAAATTGATTAATCCCAGCAAGTCAGCTGTAGATGTACGGTGAGGAAGTGGATAATCCTAGAAAACCTCCGCCTTTAGTTATACTGAAGTTCAGGTTAGTTTCTGGCTGTGAGGATAAAACCCAATTTGTTCAGCCTATAATACTCTGTTTCTTATGGCTTAAACTTGGCTCCTTGACCTCCTGCCAACTTGAACCTGGTTTCACCTCACCCTAACACTGGAAACAACTAGACAGAACCAGCCTGCAGCTTTTCTGAGTTCTAAACTCAGTTGGACCCTCTCCAAGATGCTACCTGCCAATCGCCCTCCCTGGAGGGGGCATCTGAACCCAAATAACTCACTACTCACTGCAGTCCAGCGATCCATTGCTATGGCCCACTTGTATGTTTTTCCTGGGAGGCCTCTGGGGTTACCAAGAGTTATCATGTGTCTGCAGGTTTGAGCTGCCCCTCTCATGCCGTGAGTCAGGCCTCAAAGAGAAAGCGCCATTTGCCAGCTCCTTTTCTACATTCAGATCTCCCTCTTCACTTTCCCTTCAGGCTTCAGTTCCCAGTTCAGATACTTGTGGTGTCCCAGGGATTGACTTTCCTTCTTCTTCTCTTCCTCATGTTGCTATATTCCAGTGTCTGGATACCAAACCTCAGAAAAGCTGTTTGTTTCTCGGCTGCTCACCACTCCACAACTTTCCCAGAAGTTCCTTAATAGACTATAAAATGTTCAAATATTTCTGCTTTATTGTTTTTTGGTCCTGATCCTTAAGATGAATCTATCTGAAAGCAGCCAGCCTGAATGCTTTATTGCCCTGATATTTTCTTTGCCAGATAAACCAGTCCAATACTTAAGGCCACTGTCCGCCCCCCCCCCACACTGAGTTTCAAAGAGAGCAAAAAATGCTCTCAAATTCTTTGTCACAGTGCAACAAGGGATCCTTTTAACAGACTCATAGTAGAGTCTTTATTTCCTTCTGAAAATCCCTCAGTACAGCCTCTACTGTCTACATTCCTATAACCTTCTGTTCTTCTGATCCTTCACCAGAATCCATATTATCTCTCTGTATAGTGTTCTGAGCTTTCTCTAGTACATTACTCCAAATTCTTCCAAACCCCTCCTGCAAACTAACACCCAAGACTATTCCATATCATCATGACACAGACCCGTACTGCTCAGTATCAATTTTCTGTGTTAGTCAGCTCTCTGTCACCATAACAAATACCTGAGATAATCAATTTATAAAAGGAAATGTTTATTTTGGCTCACAGTTTTGGAGGTCTAGTCCATGACTGGTTGGTCCTATGGCCGTTGGTGTTGTGATGAGTCAGCACAACATGGTGGCAAATCAAAACTACTGACTTCATGGCCAGGAAATGAAAATGAGTAAGGAAGCTTCAGGGTCTCATAATCTCTTTCAGGAGCATGAGTCTAGTGACCTGACAGCCTCCCACTAGGCTCTGACCTCTTTAAGTTTTCACAAACTCCTAATAGTGCCACAGGATGGTACCAAGCCTTAATACATAGATCTTTGAAAACTGTTTTTCAACCATCTCATTAGATTAATCCAAGTGAGAGCCAACTAAGCTTAGGCTAAGATACAAGCGAGAAGAATTGGAAGGGGGAAATGAATCTGAGAAGGATTAAGGAGGTTGGATCATCGCTTAAGAGTATCTGTTTCCACTATTCTTTGCTCTTTGATTTTTGTTGTCTTCAGGAAGTTCCCAGAGAATCAGGAATGAGACAAACAATGAGACAAGTGTCACCTCATGACAAAACAGAAATAACTTTCTATATCACTCATCAAAGATGACTGCAAATATAAAATAATTCTAATAGAGCTGTGTTAGAACATAGAAGGTCTAGAGAATGTTTCCACATGCAAGTATTTGTAACATGGTTACCTTTGGAAAAATAAAACCAAATTTATAACAATAAAAAATATCATTAGATAGTTTATGATGAACATTTTTATGACTGATTTAAAGTTTCTGGGAAGAAATACTGGAGATTAAACTTAAATTTTATTTTCTCCAGATTTATTCTCCTGTTGCCTGCCTTCTTCAAAGGAGAATGACCCATTTCCCAGATCACTTGATAATAAAATTCCCTTAGAAATACATGATATAGCTTTGGAGCAACAGAAGATGTATTTCTTGCATCTGAGAATTAAATAAGTTAAATGGTTGGATCCTTTCATTTGGAAAACCTTCCACTGCCTTGGCATTATCTTATCAGACATTTTAGCAACACTTGTTACAGTTAACTACCACCTCCTATTTCTGAGATTATTTTCTTGATTTCCTGGAGGACATTTTCTCCTGTTTTTCCTCCTTTTCTTGAGTTGGTCCTTCTATGTCGTCCGGTCAGGCCAGTTACTGTACCGTCTCCATTGTCCAACAACCTCGGGAGGGTGAGCGGAGACATGGAGTCACAATTCCCAGACTCCCTGTCGGTCAAGAAGCTTCCCCATTTATTATGGTAATTACAGGCATTCATATAGAGTGGCTTGGAATGTGATTGGATGAGAGGGTGGGAGTAGTGCTCATGGCAGGGTGTGATTGGACCCAAGGGCAGAAGTAGCATTTAGCAATGTATGATTGGTCTGTGTCATCGGTGTCACCTGCATCACCCGTGTCATCTGGGTCTCTGTGGCTTCTTAAAGGTGCACTGTATCTATTCATCCTCCAGGAGAGAGAGACAGAGACAGAGAGGAAGAGAGAGAGAGAGAGAGAGAGAGAGAGAGAAGAGAAGTGGAAGCACCTGGAGAAAGGTTTGGCCACACTTCTAAGTTTCCTTTCCCACTTTATTCTCATTGGAGACTCAGCATACAAATGGCCAGAATACAGATAAAATAGAACCCTGACTACAACCTGTAGCAACCTGCCAAGACATCTACCTCACTATATACCATAAAGAAAGATAAAAAGTCAGCCAGGAAGCCAACCTAGACTTGAAGGAAATCAAATTGCTTCCTCTAGAAACAATCAAGGAGCTTGACAGTAACATCTCTGATAGCGAGCCTGTGACGACCAGGGCTTGATCAGTGACGGACAACTTCGTCAGCACTTGCCCCTACATCCAAGTTAGAAGAGAGACATGTCCTGCTTCTACTTAACCCATCTGCAGTTTCCCCATGACTGTAGCCTCCAAAGACAGATGCGAAGCTTTCCTTTCTCCCCTCGCTATTGCTCTCCCACACCCCAGCCTGACTTTGAGTTCCTGCCAAAATGTTTTATCAAAAAATCTTGGGAAGAAATCAGCAAAGACTGACCAAATGAGAAGAGAAAAGTTATTTATTTAGAGCAATGGAGACTACCATCATCACCTACATCTTAGCAGAAACTCCAAGTCTCAGTGTACTGAGATTCTGGACTGTGTGGATTCCAGACTGACCCCTCTTTTAGCCCAGACTCACTGGACAGCTAACTGCCCATGTCTCGAGTTGGGCTTCAAATGGCATCTCAAACATCACACATTCTAATGATGAACAACAACTTCCTTCTCTTTCTCCTCTTCTTCTCCCACCATCCTCAACCTCTTTCCTCTTCTTTCCTCTTCTTCCTCATCTTCTTCTTTTTCTGCTTCTCTTCCACCTCCTCCTTCTTTCTCTGTCTCTATCTCTTTGCCTATGTCTGTCCATTTCTGCTTCTGTCCCTGTATCTGTCTGTGTCTGTCTGTCTTTTGTGTGCTGTCTTGCGCACATGGTTTCTCTCTGTCTCTGTCTGTCTGTCTGTCTGTCTCTCCATCCTGGAGACTGAGCTTGGGGCCAACCTTTGAAATAGGGTTTTGATAAGTTGCTAAATTTCCAAGTCTGGGCTCACAGTTCCCCTCCCGTACTTCCCCGCAGTGCTGGAGTTGTAGCTGCCCAGGCAAATGGCAAACCTCTTCAACAGCCCGGAGCCCTCCTCGGCTGGTTTTGTTCCTCCACTCTGCTCTGTGCTTCTAATAGTGACACCACTTCCGGCCCATTGGTCACATCCATGCCAGCTGTCCTTGTTCACTTTCTCATCTCTTAGACTTTGCCATGTTATACTGACCCACTTGGCAACTTCTGACAGTCCTGCCTCAAAACTCACTTAGATCGGTCTGTTTCTGTCTCTTTTGCTTCTGTCTCTTTTGCAATCAGTCACATTCAAGCCCCATTTTATCTCATAGAACCATGCTCTGCTCGTGTCACTGAGTAAATAGAAGTCTAGACTGCTGGTTTGGTTTCTCAGAGACCTTGATAGCTGATTGCTCCCACTGGGGCCTCTAAAGAGTCTTGTCAACAAATGTAATCTTTCTCCCAGGAAACCTGTGGATTAAACTCCATAAGAGGTGTTAAAGTAATGAGGGGCTAGTGAAATAGAGTCCTTAGTTTTTGCATCAGAACTACTCTTGATGAAAAGGTTTCCATACCACAGAAGATATATGGATCTATTCATGCTTAGCAACACAGAGGACAAGCTAACAACGTTATGATTACATATGTCACTGAATCCAACTATCTGTAAGTTAACATTTTGCATTATGTGCTTCATTATTTTTATATAAAACATTATATGTAGAAGTGAGTGATACCATCTAACTTCTATTTCTCTATTTCTCTCAGCAGAGGTAACTGCTGTCATGAATTTATTATTTTTAGTCTTGAGGATTTGCTTGTTTGGGTTCTAGGGAATCAAGCCCAGGACCATCACATGGAACTACATCCCCAGCTTTTTTTGAAAAATGATTTTTAAAATACAGTCTAAGATGCTATGTCCAGGCTGGTTCAAACTTGCAATTCTCCTTCTTCAGTCTTCCAGAGGGTAGCTTTTATACTTGGAATACATTTTGCCAATAATTAAGATATAGTTCTCTTTACAAAGGGTAAAGTATTTCAACTGACATTTTTTGAGTATTGCTTCAAAACCTTTTGAAACTCAGCATTGTCTTTCAGATTTATCCACGTGGCTATGCATAGTTCTGGTTCATTCATTTCTCTCCATCATTGAAATGTCTTACACTATACAGAAAAGTGTACAAACTGTGTCAGTTCAATTAATTTTCATAAAGTGAACATACATTTATAACCACAAACTGGATCAAGAAAAAGGATGCAAATTGCAAAGCAGAAGCCCAACCTGGAGCATTTCCCATCAGCTGTGCTTCCCCAGAGCAACCCCTTTGGAACCTCTGGCTGTAGCTGCTCATTTAAATGCTACCCAAGAGGGAGCAGAGCTCATGTAGATGATGTCTGGTTTCCTTTTTTTCTACTTTATTTATTTAGGAGATTCATCTTTGTGTTTCTGTGTAGAACTCAGGTATTTTGTTTATTTTTTCCTGAGACTTTATTCTTTTATAATAGTTTTAGACTTTCAGAAAAGCAGAGAAGATAGTACAAGGGTTTCCCATACCCCATCACACTACCTACATTCCCCTTGTGTTAGTCAAATTTCTGGTCGCTAGGACACAGTACCTGACACCCAGAATTCATAGGAGGATAGTTGTAATTTAGCTCCTGTTCTAGGGGGAGTCAGTACCCACTCAGCAGGCTCTGGGGTGGGAACTTCAGGGTAGAAGGATGTGAGGCATGAGGATGTTCTGCGCATGGTGGCTGGGAAGCAGGCTGGGATGCCAGTGCCACACAGGAAGGGATGAGGGACCAGAGAGAGACCAAAGGCCAGGACTCTGACCCACCCACAGGGTGCCCTCCTGACGCCCGGGAGGATCCCAAAGCCAGTCCTGTCGACAGTCCACCCCGCGTGCCACAGCCCCCTAAGCAGTGTTTCGCATTGTTGCATGTGTTACAAGGAAGCCGACACTGACCTGTTTTTAACAAAAGTTGGCAATGCGCTTCTATTCTGAAGTCTTCATCCAGTGTCCATTTATTCTATTCCAGGACCCCACAAGGTTTTAGCATTCTGGTTTTGCCTCCTTCAGGCGCCCCCTGGTCTGCAGCAGTTTCTCAGACTTTCCTTTCTTGGGTGCCCTTGAGAATGCTAAGGAAGGCCGGTCAGATACTTTGTAGGCTGTCTCCCCTGTTGGCATTTGTCTGTGGTTGTTCTCATGAGATTGGGGTGATAGGTTATTAAGCAGAAAGTCAGCGGTGAAGTTCCATTTTCATCACACCCTGTCAAGCACACAGAGTGGCAGCATGATTGATGAGTGTTGACGGTGGCCTCGGTCAGCTGCCTCAGGCCGTGCTTATCAGATTTCTCCACTGCGAAGAGACTTTTTCTCCCTCTTTCCATATTGCACGCTTTGGCGGGAAGCCATTGTGTGTGGCCTGCAGCTAAGGAGTGGAGAGTTTCTTCCCTCGTCTGGAGACAGTACCTACATAAGTTATTTGGAATTATTGTGCAAGTAGATTTGTCTCTTCTCTCTTACTTTTATTCAATCAATTTATCATTCAATCATTTCTTTACATCAGTGCGCTATATGACTGTCTCCTCAATACTTTGAATTATAATCTGACTTTATTTTGTTGTTCAGATTTCCTGCTTTGGTAACAAAGCCCTCCTTCCCGTGCCTCCTGTGCTGCTTTAATAAACTTCCATCATCGCTTCTTGGCCTTTTGGCTAAGATCAAGTGTAATATACTTCCATTGCCATTTTATTCTGTTTTGAGCATTTCCTTAACCTCCGGCACTGTTACATGTCCCAAGCTGGTCTTGCCTGTTTCCTGTCCCAGTTCTCAGATCAGCTATTTCTTTGCAACTTTTACTTTTACTGAAAAACACTCATAGAAACTAAGATCTGGCTGGTATGCCTACTTATTGTTACTGGGGTATCTTTTTTTTGTTTTGGTGGTGAGGTGGAGGATGGGACCCAGGGTCCTGTACCTGCTACGCAAGCAGCCTGGCCCTGAGCTCCCTACACTTCTGTAGATAACGTACACATCTATATTAAGCACAACAGGAGTTCATGTTGACATTTCCATTTCGAGGTCAGCGTCACGAGAATCATTCTGGCCTTTCCTCCTTCTCACCTGTAGATTTCCGCTCCAGTATTTCCACCTGCGCAGTAATCCACTTGACATATAAAGCAGCATCCTGCTTGTTACCCAGAATCCCAGGGTGAAACTATTTCGTCTGCTCACATGTGGCTCCTCTAACGACCTTGCTTGTTTCCAGAAACGCTGAGGACACCTTCTCACCGCTCCACCTACCCCTTCCGTCAGCGGTTTCCCACGACTCTAGAATGATTAGAGTCTTTTATCATGGCCTGCACGCTTACAGAGATCCCAACCTCTTAAATTCATTTTCAGAATTTGCATTCATCAAAGCTCACCCTTTGGTGTGTAGTTTTGGGGAATGCAAAGCACTGTGCACCCCCCTACAGTAATTTTACTGTCCTAAAACTCCCTTGTGCTTCACCTAGTCATGCGTCGTCCTTCCATCCTTCCCCTTGACCGTGACATCCGCCAACTACAGTCCTGATAATTTTGTGTTTTCCAAGCTATCGTGTAATCATCATCATGCAGTGTGAACCTTTCCATGACTGGCTTTTTTCACTTAGCAATATTCACTTGAGCTGCCTGAATGTGTTTTGATAGCTCTGTGCACTTTTCTGGATGTTGTTAACAAACTTCCATTAGAGATATACTGCAATGTGGTTTTTCACCCAGCTATTAAAGTGCATCTGCATTTCTTCCGGCTTCTACAGTTTTGAATGAATCTGTTCTAAACATTCACATGCAGATTGTTTGTGTTAAGCTTATCGATTCAGTTGGATAAATATCTATCTAGGAGCAAAAGTAATGGAGCTTGTAGTGAAATTATACTTTGTAAGAGGCAGTCAAACTGTCTTCCAAAGTGGCTATACTATTTGGACCCCTGCAAGCGATAAAGGAGAATTTTTGCTTTCTGTAGTGACTCTTCCAAACCATGAACCTGAAATGTCTCTCCACTTATTTTGATCTTCCTTGACTTCTTTCATCTGTTTTATAGATTTCTATATATGCATTTTTTACACATTTTTTTTAGATTTAAACCTAAGAAAATTATTGGTGCTATTGTAAATAGTATTGCATTTAAAATGTTAATCTTTACCTGTTCATTGATAGTATATAGGAAAGCAATTGGCTATTGTATATTAATTTTGTATTCTGCTGTCTTGTTTTAGTTGCCATTACAGACAAATTTTTCTTCCAATGTTCACATGTTGAAGCCCTGACCCCCAATTCCCTAGAATGACAGGGACTTTAAAAAGTATTAAATTAAAATTAAGCCATGAGTGTGGGTCCTAATCTGATCTAATCAATATCATTATAAGGACAGAGGGGCAGCCAGGATATTCATAAATAGAGAAAAGGCCATGTGAGAACATGAGGAAAAGGTCGCTATCTACAAGGCTAGGAGAGGCAACCTAGGAGAAGCTCGCTTTGTTGACACATTGATCTTGGCTTTCTAAGGCTTCACAGCTCTTAGAAAATAAATTTATACTGTTTAAGCCACACAGTCTGTGGTATTTTGCTATGGCAGTCCTAACCAGCTGATATAATCACTTCTTCAGTCCGAGAAATTTTGCTGATTCTTCAGGATTTTTATATACATAATCAGAAGTTTAACTTCTTCCTTCCCAAGTTACATACGTTTTATTTCATTTTCTTATCCTTTAACACAAACTAGAATTTCAGTTATGATATTGAATTGAAGTTCATTGGTTGAGGGCATTCTGGTTTCTGATCTTGAAGGAAAATATGCAGTCTCTTTCCTACAATGATATTAATTGTAGGATTTTTCTTTTGTAGGTTCTCTTTATTCAGTTAAATTCTTAACTTGCTGAATCTCTTTCTTTCTTTCTTTTTTAAATTGTGAATGGTTTTGGGTTTTGTCAGAGGCTTTTTCTTCATCATATTTTTTTCTCCTAGCCAGTCTGTGTGCCCTCTCTCTAATGTTAAGATTTTCTTTTTGTCTTTTGTTTTCACCATTATAACATGATGTACCTAGCTGTGAGTTTCTGTAAAGTAATTTTGCCTGAGATTTTATTGTTTATTTTTATCTTTATTGATACATTGTATATAATAGTTCTTTAGCCAGTGGTTTGATTTTTTTTTTTTTTGAAACAGGGTCTTGCTTTATAGTTCAGGCTGGCCCTGAGCTCACTAAGCAATCCTCCTGCCTCTGCCTCCTGAGTGCTAGGATGATAGGCATGAGCCACCATGCCTGGCATTTTGGTTTTTTATTTTAATCAGGATTGGAAAATTATCAATCTCTATCTCTTCAAATATTGGGTTTTTTTTTCCTCTGTTCATTTTCTTCACTACTTCTGAGACTCTAACTGCCGTTGTGCTAGTATTTTCCTATATCTCTTATGCTCTTTCACTTAATTTTCTCTTATACCTCAGGAGCTAGTCTTAAGCGACTTAATTTCCCTTTCAATAGTTCTTTCTTTTGCTGTGTCTAACATGCAAGTAAATCCAGCTACTGAACCGATACTTCTTATAGACCCCAGTTTGATGTTGAGATTCCATTTAGTCATGTATTAATTTTGGACATTTGTATTTCCTTGGCAGGCATGGGGAACTTGCGTGTTGAACCCAGCACATCATACATGTTAAACAAGTGGCCTGTCACACACCCAGTCCCGGCCCCACATCATATTTGTTGAGTGTTTTTCCATTGAGCTGATTGTTTCTATTATTTTTTTGCTTTTAGTTTTATTTTTACTTTAATTTGCATTCTATTTAGTTTATTTCATAGTTCTTTTGTTTTAGTACTGAATTTTTATCATATTTTAAAAAATTCATTTAATATTATAAATGTACATTTATGAACCACATTAGCTGCATCCCAGTTTTCATCTCTTGTATTTTCTTTATCATTTATTGTCTTATGCCTATAATATTTTCTTGTTTAGTGAGTTAAGTAGACTTAAATTTGATTTTTGGTTTTAAAATGTGTTAGGTTCCACTGACTATGTATTTATTGTTGATTCATAATTTCTTTATTGATTATAGAATCCAGTCAATAGAAAACGGATATTTCTTTCCTTTTTTTTTGAGACAGGGTCTTGCTTTGTATTCAGACTGACCCTGAGCTCACTATGTAACCCAGGCAAGCCTCGAATTCAGCAATCCTCCTATCTCTGCCTCCCGAATGCTGGGATTACCATGTTCAGTATTGTGGTATGTGGTACTGATTGCTAGTGGGTGTAAGTCACATTATGAAGCCAGTATTTCATGAGGTTTAGGCTTTGGCTGGAGTTTAGGTCTCTAGATGCACCTTTTTAGATCTTCATTTTTCCAAAGTATCAGGAACCAGGAAGCGGTGAGTCCCTATTTCTTTCAGCCCTCTCACACCCCAGTTTCTGACTTTAAGCAACACACTTGTTTCCTGTCTGCCATCTTGGTCAGCCATCTTGGTAGATTTGCCTAGCAAAGACCAACCTTTGTCTGTGGCGTTTCAGACAAAAAGCTCAGTGGGTCAGTCTTCCATAAGTTTCCTTTCTACTTCTATTGAACTACATCTCTTTTAGGACTTTCTTATCATGCTTTTGCATTCAGAGCTGAAAAATGAATCAAAACACAAGCTCACTGAACTTTCTGGTCCAGAATCCTCCTCCCTTTGTTTCTTCAATTCACTGCCATCTTGCATGGGAATTTAAAGAAGCTATTTTACTTGATCATTGTCTCACTGAATCAAACAAAGCAGGTATTCCTATCAGCCCCAGTGACAAAGGAACAAAAAAAAGCTCAGGTTTAGTAAGTGGCTGGCTACAGAGCCTGGAACTCCTTGAAGGGTTCCAGACACCATCTCATTTTGATCTTTGGGTCACTCTTGCTGTCAAGAGAAAGAGAACACTGAGTAATCATGGCCTTTGTTAAAGACAATTTCCTTGTCAACACTTATGATTCCTTAGGCCTTTTGTGATTTCCAAAAGAACAATATCAGAGAAGGGAAGGTCTTATCGGCTGTCATGCCAACAGATTTTAATTTAGATACTGTCACTCGCATTTATTCTTCCCATTTACCTTTCTAGTCCAAATTTCCATGCTCCAACATCCCACTGAATTCAATTTGACCCAAAAAAGTATTCACTGAGCCTCCTTTGTCCTCAGGCATGATCAGGTAAAATAGGCTGGTCTGTGATTGTTCAGGAAGGGTGACCCCAAATCATGAATAGAACAGTTTCTGTGAAGCCCTTTCTATGTGCCAAGGTCCTTGCTGGCCACAGGAGAGGTTTATCAGTTGATAGAACTTATCCTTGGGAGCTTACAGCTTAAGAGGAAAACTGATGTGCACACCTGTGACTAGAATATGAGTGGAAAAATGAAGATGGCAAAACAGACCACCCAAGGCCAGATGGAAGGTCAAGAGGAGGCCAGTAAATCAGTCCAGAAACTGTTGTCGGTTTTCTGGCTAAAGCAGATCCAGGCTGGCTTTAGTGCTGAGACCAGCAAGGGGCAGATGAAGGTTGAAAGGCCCGTCTTGATGTTGTTGGGAACTGCACAGCCTTTCCAATATGGAAGGATTATCACCTCTGCCAGAGACTTAAATTATTGGTTGAAATAACCCAGACACCATGACAAGGATTATGAATAATATTGTTTCTACAAAGTGATCCTTGCACAGTCTCCCAGAAATGCCACCTGTACTGGGTTGTTTTCTTTGCTGTTGTTGTTTTGAGATAGGGTCTCGCTTTGTAGTTCAGACTGGCTCTGAGCTCATTATGTAGCCCAGGCAAGCCTCAAACTCACAGCAATCCTCCTGCCTCTGCCTCCCAAGTGCTGGGATTACAGGCATGAGCCACCACGCCTGGCACTGTGGTATGTGGTACTGATTGCTGGTGGGCGTGAGTCACCACACCCAGCATTGTGGTTATTGGGAATCAAGCTCAGGACCTTACACTTGCAAGGCAGATGCTGGAACCACTGAGCTACATCCCTGGCCCACCTGTGCTGGTCTTAAGTGAGGGTTGCCATGGCCCTTCCACTTCAGGGCCTTCCGCCGCAGCCTGCCTCTCTGCTCTCAGGCGTTGGAGGTACACCAAAAGTGTGTCAAACATGCACGGAACTGAAGAGATGCTAATCTTACCCCTGCCTCTCTTTACTCTTTGACTGGGAGTACATCTAGCATATTGTTACCTTTTGGACTTCAAATTGCCGGTATTTAGAAGGATTATCTCCACGTCTGTGTCAATTGTCCTGGGTGAGTTAAAACAAACACACACACACACACACACACACACACAAAGACAATGTCTACGTTTAAACATCAAACATTGTATGGGTAGATTTAGTGTTCTTTCCTGCCTGTGAATAACATTGCACACTGTAATGACTTTAGCCATGTTCCTATGCACACAGCATTATTCGAAGACAAAAAAAGGAGGAGAGAGGGAAGCGGAGGGTGGGAACTCTTATTTCTGCTGGAAGAGCTTTCTTAATGGGATGTGTGTTCTTCTCACAGTACTGAGAAGATTATGGCTGTTTGTTGAGGGCAGCTGTGTTGCCAGCTGTGTTGTTTTCCTCGGGTGAGTGTGAATCGGCGCAGAAGCCCGCAAGACCTGGGCAGGTCCAGCCTCGATGATTATTCTAATGGATGTCTTGCTACTCTCAGCTGGGCAACATTCAGCAGCATCTTTTGAGTCCAGTATGTAGCACAGACCCACAGAATTGATACTGAACGGTTGAGTTTGCTTCATGGAAAAGAGCCCCTGCCCTCAATAAATGATCCCTCTGATAGCAGCCATACGCCAAGTAATCATCTCGCTATCTATACATCTCTGAAATTGTAGGTAAAATCTTACACATGCGTGTATTTTAGAGTGGGGAGGAGGAGAGCTGAAGTTCTCAAACCTTTGAGAAAAAATTTGAAAAAATTAAGAACCACTGATCTAAAATGATAAACAGAACATAGGCATCTGGCACAGCCCAAAGCATTTATACCACCACGAATGAGCAAGGCCAAAGCAAGGCGATGAAGAAATGAACTCTCAGGTATGCAAAGGAAGGAGAGGCCAGGTGTCTATAGGGATTCTGCAGAAACTGGGTCCTGGGAGGGCTGAGAACAGAGGAACCAAGCCAGTATTTGCAGAACTGGACGGGACATGGTGAGTGGCCCTGGTCCTTATTGGAGGACAGTGTACAGTTGGGGATCTGTAGTGAACTTGTTAACTCGCCCCTCTGGGCTCTGTCCTGCCCATCTGCTATCTCGCCAAAGGTGGCCGGGGCCTTTCCCAGGCCCTTGAGTTTTATAATAGAAACCAGAATTCTGGATGTTTCGTATGAGAGTTGTCCATCTTTTCAACCTAAAGGTTCATAAAAAACTAAACGGATAGACTCTATGCCTAATGGGTCGGAACTGGCCAGTGGCCCTTTGTTTTGGACGTTTGCTGCCGAGCTTTGCCGAGCCTCGGGCTCTGTTTGGAGCGGGGTCACCAACGTGTGGCTTGTAGGGCTAGAACAGAGCGATGTCCCCAGGGGAAGGGATGGCAGCGGGGGAGGCTGCGCCGCGTGCGGAGACTGGAGGCATTCTTCCTCTCCGCAGGAGGGGCAGAGCCGTGGGGACCGAGGCTCGAGACCCAGCCTAGGGCCCCAGCAGGTGGCAGGCAGTTTTCTTCTGAGGTCTTAGGAGAACACAGTGGTGTCCCAGCATTTGGGAGGGATGACTCCTCTAGGGAGGACTCCCAGCCAGAGACGAGCCCTGGGAAGAAAACTGAGGCAGTCCTCTTGATACTGCATGGGTTTCACACAGAGCTGTGGTCAAAGAAGGGGACAGAAGGGACTTGAGAGTGTCCAGCGGTTGACACAGGAGACCTGGGCATGCCATGCCGCCCATATGGGATGATGACGGGAATGTAGACAGATGGCACTCTTTTCTGTCTGTACCCATTATCTGTACCAGGAGGGGTACCCAGTGTCCCTGTACCCACTGTCTGTACCAGGAGGGGTACCCAGTGTCCCTGTACCCACTATCTGTACCAGGAGGGGTACCCAGTGTCCCTGTACCCACTATCTGTACCAGGAGGGGTACCCAGTGTCCCTGTACCCACTATCTGTACCAGGAGGGGT
>PVIC010042014.1:0-15957 GCA_004025085.1 Thryonomys swinderianus | reverse complement strand
ACTTCAACACGCCTCCCTGTCTTCTGACTTCCATAGGGTCTGGCTCTATGGGGCACCAGGAGACTGGCTCCAAGAGACTGAGGACGAGGTCTTTCTTCCTCCAAACTCCCTCCCTGCAAGGCACCTCAGGCTGGTTGTGTCCCCCTCGCTGAAGGTTATCGTCCATCTTTGAAGGTGGCTTTTTTTTAATGAGTCTCCTTCCAGCTTGTGGTAAATGTTTCTTTTCTCTCTGGATTTAGGAAAATAAACAGTCCTGCTGATACAAGCTCCTTGATTTGTTACAATGTCATACCTTTGGAAAAAGTCCCTTTATAAAACTCTACAAATAATCTTAATCTGAGTATGCTTCTTGTTGAGATTCTTGTTGTTGGAGATATTCTATTACTTGCAGCCCCGGACAGTCTAAGTGATCTCTCTAAATTGGACTCATATTTAAAATCCAGGGAATACCACAACACAGGGGTACTGTGGTTTCAGGAATACTTTTCAGTGGAGTTAGTGGGTTTTTAGTGGGAGCCAGTGGTTGATGTTAAAGAAGAAATAAATAGCATGTACACATGTGCTCTCTGGGTAACGCTGGGCAAGGGAGTTGATGAAAAATAAACTTCATCAATACACAGTAAACATTTACACACATTTTTTTTTTTTTTTTTTTTTGCTTTTTGAGACAGGGTCTCACGTTGTAGTCCAGGCTGGCCCTGAGCTCACTATGGTGCCCAGGCAAGCCGCCGCGAACTCGGCTATCCTCCTGTCTCTTGCCTCCCGAGTGCTGGGATTAATTTACACACATTTTTATTCACAATAACCACGTGAAGTAGCTCTCTTGATTCTCACTTTATAGATGGGGTGGGGTTCACGTGGGAAATGTGAAGTAACTTTTCAAGGTTGCAGCAAGTGAATAGAGGCCAGAAATGGAAACCAGATCCACTGACTCAAATTCTGTGGTTTTTCCTTCCCAAGGCTTTACCCTCCCTGCAGGAATCAAGTCCAGGAAGTCAGGATAGAAAAGAAAAAGGGAAGACTAGGGGTGATTTTTGGGTTTATGATGCTTTTGTGTCTTCAGATTTTTTTCTGAAATTCATTTAATATCAAAGAGAAAACCACATATGCTAAAAAAACTCAACCCAACAGCTTGCAGTAGCCTGGGATTCCAGAGTAAATACTGAAATTGGCAGGACACATCGTATCTTTCCTCTCGTAGGTCACTTGAGGACACTGCCTAACATCTGTCATGTGTGTGTTTGGGTATATATAATACTTATGTCTTGTCAAACCCTTAGATGCCTCTTTCTTGCCAAAAGAAGTAATGTCCTACCTTTTGATTTAACCTAAAAATGTCATCAAAATCTGGTCCCGAAGATGTACAAATTCTTTTAAACAGAGTAGGCTTGAGTATTCCCCCAGCCCCTTAGGAGAACAACTCAGATGAAAACATGCCAAATGCTGAGTAAAAGGGAGGGGTTTTTAAAGTGGAAACCATAGTGCTATGTTGTGGCCACATTTTCACAATACTTTAGGGGGTGGTCCCTCTGCCTGGATAGGCTGGAAAGCTATTTAACATTCTGTTCAGGAGAAACAGCCCAGATTCAAGAGTCAGGACCAAGTCATGAGACTTGCTGGAGTCGAACTCTGGCACCAGCCTCCACTGCTTCTAAGCAGCTGTGCTTTCACCCGAGCCAACTTACCTCGAATGTGTCCATGTGGAAAAACAAAGCAAGATTTAGCAGTCCACAGAATTTCAGCATGTGGAATATCAAGAAACTGATTCTCAAGTCATTTAATATCTGATGCTTATTCCCAAGAGCAACTAAAGGTGGTTCCCCCCCAAACTGGTAATGACACAACGAATTAATTATTTATTTTATTAACCAACTACCAAGTTTTTATTGAAAACAGCTGCCTCTTGTGGATACAGAAAGATATTTAAGAACTAGCAGTAAGTGGAAAGGCAGGCTGCAAAACAATTTTTATGAAGAAAACAACTGTCAAATTATGTCATAAAGTAAAAGCTAGAAAAATAGGTAATGTCAACTGCTGCCTCTGCCTGAGTATTGAATTTATAAATTATTTTTCCCTTTGTAATTTTCTGCAGTTTTGCAAATAATATACAGAAAACTTGATCAAACAAGATTTTTTTTTTTAGTATATGTGCTGCCGAAGTGAGCACAAGATTTTTTTTTTTAAATAGGAGCCAGATGTGGTGGCACACATCTGTAATCCTAGGACTCAGGAGGCTGAGGCGGGAGGATTGTCAGTGGTTTTAGGGCAGCCTGGGCTATATGACAAATCTCAAAAAAGTAAAAAGGAACTAAACTATTTCTGGGAAGTACCCGTGTACATTGAATGGGCAATAAACATTTGTCATATGATGAATATTACTGGAGAGGACTCAGTGAAATCAAGCACTGACAAATATACCCAAACAACACCCAATGCCAACAGTAGTTATCTTTTTTTTTAAATTACCAAAATATTTCCAAGAATTTCATTTAAGTCTAGTATTATCTTAGGTCTACTTAGTATTCATTTTATTTATTTATTTATTTATTTATTTATTTATTTATTTATTTATTTATTTATTTTCAGTTTTTTGAGACAGTCTTGCTTTGTAGTTCAGGTTGACCCCAAACTCACTATGTGGCCCAGGCTAGCCTTGAACTCACAGCAATCCTCCTTTCTCTGCCTTCAAAATGCTGGGATTATAGGCGTGACCCACCACACCTGGTATTGTAGTATGTGATTACCAGAATTGAACTCGGGACCTTGTGTTTGCCAGGCAGATGCCAGAATCACTGAGCCAACTCCCTGGCCCAGTATTTATTTTATATCCAGCTTTACAATACACTGACAAGTATTTATTAAAATCTAGTTGAGAATGAAATAAAGGAACAGTATTTCTATCTTTTAATATATATCATCCTAAAGTCAACCAGAAAGATTAAATGCCAGCTAAGCATGGTAGCGCACTCCTGTAATCTCAGGACTCGGGCGGAAGAGGCAGGAGGATCAACACAAGTTTGAGGCTATGTTATGAGTTCAAAGCCAATTTGAACTACATAGCAAGACCTTGTCTTAAAGAAAGAAGGAAAAAAAAAGAATCAAACAAAACCAAAAAAATTAAGTGCCTCATTTTCCCTGCTCATCTTAAACACCTACAGTTATTTTTTTAAAAGCTTTTGATTTAAAAGCTTTTATTTTAAAAGCTTTGATTTAAAAGCTTTGATATAAGTTAAAATAACACCCAAGTTGGTTGAGCACTGGCTGTAGGAATAAACGCTTGCCCTTTCCTTCCAGAGCATCCTCAGTAGTCACTGACAGACTCACCTTGCCAGTAAGATCCCCTGGTACTCTTCTAATTGTCTCATGAAGCTGGGGTTGGGCTTGGTCACTGTCCGTCTCTCCTTCACATAGTCATAGGCTCGGTCCAGGTTCCAGCCGTACTCTTTCATTGCATAGGCGATCACTGTGGAGGCCGAACGACTCACTCCCATCTTACAGTGCACAAGACATTTAGATCCATGTTTCCTAGTTTGGAAGATTGAGGTATAAAATAGAGAAAAGTCATAGTGAGTACATTTTAAAAGCCAAGTTCTAGACTCTTCCAAGTCTCTCTTATTCTATCGTCCCATTTTTGTGCCTGCCATTTCCCCACCTTGGTGTACTTATGTACATCTATGATCAAATCCAGCGTAGGTTAGGCAGCTTTAGTTTCTTTAAAACAATATTCAACATTAATATTAACATTTACCAGACATTTTTTTTTTTTTGAGACAGGGTCTCGCTTTTGTAGTTCAAGCTGGCTCTGAGCTCATTATGTAGCTCAGGCAAGCCTTGAACTCAGCAATCCTCCTGTCTCTGCCTCCCAAGTGCTGGGATTACAGGCGTGAGCCACCACGCCTGGCCAGACATTTTACCATATGTAAGATAATGTTCAAATTGCCAAGATGCAAACATAAGTAACACATAACTTTTACCCTTATAGGTGGGATTCAGTGGGAAAAAGAAACAAAATTCAATGTGGTAAGTGCAGGAACGGGACACATAAGTTTAAGGTGACTTGCTTGTTGTGATGGCAAAGCTTTTGCCTAGGAGCTTATAGTTTTTTTTTCTGGAGGCAGATACATGAAAGAGTTAATGGAAAGATACACAAGGTCGCATGTCAAAATGAGTGAGCCAGATAAACGACAGGGATATAGAGGATGGCCTGGAATAACTGATGTGGTCTCAAGAGGGACGAAAGACTGGCCTTTTACATCTCAGTTAGGTGCAATATTTGATGTCCTAAGGTTGGCTTGGATGTGTGTCTCTGTGACTTCAAATGACTGAGAAATATTTATTTATGGCACTACAAGGTTTTCATTTAAACAACAGCTATGAAGCCAATGGCAGTGACTCAGATGAAAATTAAGCTATGTGCTCTATATTTTCCCACTGACCTCCGAGAACATGACTGTCTCAGGTTTCAGGTCTGTGCCGGGAGGCACCAAAAGTGCTCACACTTGGACAAGCTTAAATAAAATGCAGTTATGAAATCTACTTATGTGAAAACATCTTTTTGGCATATTTTCAACTGAGATTTTTCAGAGGATAGCTTCTGAGTCAGGTAATAAAAAAAAAAATCTAAGTCAGTTCTATCCTTTAATTTCAGCCCCCGTGTCTGAAACACAGGTTTGTCCAGATTAAACCTGGAATTCTACTGGGAATTACAGTCCTGATGAGTCTGAGACACAGGCAGTCGCCACAGCAGTCTCTCTCTTGGATGGAGAATACACCAGAAGTCTGAAAGGAGCTTCTCTCGGTGCCCTGGGCGCCTCATACATCTTCCTGAACCCAGGTGCAATGAGCTTTTCTTTTCAGTGTAATTAGGGCTTTCCCTCGAACTCTAGCCTCTTTACATGGGACCCTGACAATTTGCCTACTCTTCCTGGCCCCCTTTTCTTATGGGTCAAGGCTCTTCCTGTACACATGGACTTTGATAGAGACATAATTTTATTTTTACCAGTGTTATTGGAGCTCTCTGAATCTCATTTCTATGGACTGTCCTCATTCATACAGGATAATAGCAACATCTATTTTTCCAGATTTTTAGAAAATATTAGAGTGCAAATTAAGTTAATTGGCACACACACACACACACACACAAACATAAAAAAGAAGCTGGGTGTGGTGGCACATGCCTGTAATTCCAGCACTCAGGATTCTGAAAAAATGAATAGGACTGGGAAAGAAATCCTTAGAAACTTTTAAAAAAATGCAGTGTTGACATTAATATTAAGCACTAAATTAATACTAAATAGTTTCAGGAAAAGAGTCAATTAATGGGCTGGGGATATAGCTCAGTTGGTAAGGCACTTGCTTAGCATGTGCTAAGATCTTTGGTAAAGGACTGGGGATGTAGCCCAGTGGTGCTGCCACCTGTCTTGGCAAGTGTAAGGTTGTGAGTTTGATCCTCAGAATCAAAAGAAAAAAGAAATCTTGGGTTTATAAAAAAGGGGGGAAAACATTCCAAAGCTATGTCTTTCTCCTTGTCTTCAGGGAAGATGAACGTGATTCCACCTACCCAGAATAATTTTGCTTATGTAACTTATACCCATCCCCACTGAAAACTTAAGAATTTCACTCAGAACTTCTATGTCTCACTTCTTTTCTGTTTTTTTCGGAGGGTTGATTTCATTTGGTTCGTGTGATTTCTATTTCTTCAGCTAGGGTATTCCATTGTCTTTAATTTTGTGCTTAATGGAAATACGATCCCAGTATGAGGTTACCTTCTTCTAGGGGTTTCATTCACTCAAAAGAAAAGCCGAAGGTCACCAGTCCTTAGCCTAGAATTAGTTCTTCTTTTCTTTACGTCCCTTTTTTCCTGAGTACTAAAGGTTAAGTTATCTATAGACTTTTGGGAAGAGGGGTCAGAATATGTGTGCAGGACTAATACTCACTTTGCTTTAGAGATGAATTTGTAAGTGTCATTCCAGTAAGCCAGGAGATCCGTTGCTTCTTCATCATATACCCGGATGTTATGATACTCAAAGACTCCTGGGAAGAAGTTATCTATCTCTCTAGTGACATTCAAGATATACCGCACTCTGTAAGGAAACCAAGGGAGAAAGTGTGCTCTATTACCCAGGGTAAGTCCAATTCCCAGCATTGTGTTTCTTCCTTAAAACATTTTTACTGCATAGGCTGAAATTAAATACAAAAATAATAATAAAAAAAGCAGCTGGGCATGGTGGTACATGCCTGTAACCTCAGAAGGCTGAGACAGGAGGATTGCTGTGAGTTTGAGGCCAGCTTGAACGACATAGCAAGACCCTGTTTCAACAAGCTAAAAGCAAAAAAAAAAAAAAAAAAAAAAAAAAAAAAAAAAAAAAAAAAAAAAAAGGCACTACAAAAGCAAGAGGTTGTAGTAAAGAAACTGAGAAAACTATTTGCTGTATTAGCATCTAAATTTGTTTCTTTTCTTTCTTTTTTTTTGTAGTTCTGTGGATTAAAAGTGAGGAGAATTCTCTCACTGACGTACATCTCTAGTCTTTATTTTAAATTTTGAGACAGGGTTGTACTATGTTGCTCAGGCTGGCTTAAAATTCGTTATCCTCCCACTTAAGCCCGCAGATAGCTAGCTGATATTACAGGCATGCACCACTACACCTAGCTTAAATTCCACTTTCTGTTTATGTATAGTTCCACTATATATATATATATATATATATATATATATATATATATATATAATAAAAAGAATAATATATATATATTATTCTTTTTATTTTTTTGAGACAGGGTTTCACTATGTAATTCATGATGGCCTTGAACTCACTATATTGTATAGGCTGGCTTCAAAATCAGGGTGATCCTACTGCCTCAGCCTCCCAAGTGCTGGGATCACAAACATGCCCCACCATACCCATCACAATCTTATTTTTGATATTCTCTTCATATGAGCTTGCATTTTTCTCCAAGGAATCAACTTAAGCTAATATAAATTCTGTCACAAAATTACCAAAATATTAATTTTCTGTGGGAATTAACTATAAAATCAGACTGAAATGTACACAGAGAAAAACGGAAAAGAAAAAAATTATTTTCTATTTTACCAAATGCTAAAGTGTTAGAAACTGCTCTATTACTCTCTCTAAAATAACGAAAGACAAATGAAGCCAGGGTTGGGAAAGTCAGAGGAAACTTGGACTTGAAACCTCTTTAATTCTATCTGGCTGCATTCTTGGCTGTTACAGCAAAGGGTGTGTCTGAGGGTTCTCTCCTACTGAACTGCACACAAAAAAGGATTTATCAGAAATTTCTTCTATTATCTCTTACTGCACCATCTCAATAAATGCCTTAGTTTAATTAGCCAAAGATTATCTTTTTTCAATGTTATGTAGACCTACACATCACTAGAATTTATTCTAACAACAGGCTAAGAAACAGATTCTGAAGAAGCTGTTTCTCAGAACCAAATGGGGGCCCTAACAAACCAAATTTCAGAAGCCAAAGAAGTGACCGCAAAAAGAGAAAGATAGTTAACTAACTTTGTGTGCTTAAGGCCAAATGGCTAAAATATTTTTAATTTACTACTTTAACTTAGTATCAAAGCCTGTTACTAATTTTTTTTAATTTAAAAAGAAAATGATTCTTAAAAAGGAGATCTAAGAAAACATCAGAAAATGGAGAGATACCCTGTTCCTAGGTAGGCAGAACCAAAACTGTCAAAATGGCCACACTTCCAAACTGATATACAGGTTTAATGCAATTCTGATAAGAATACTAAGATTATTTCTCACAGAACTGGAGAAAACAATTCTACAACTGATATGGAACCAGAGGAGACTTACAAGAGCAAATAATCCTGGGCAACAAAAGCAAAGCAAGAGGCATCAAAATCCCATACTTCAAATTATACTACAAAGCTACAGTGATAAAGCTGTAACAATACTGGCCAAAAAAAAAAAAAAAAAGGAAATGTAGGTCAGTGGAAAAGAACAGAGGATGCAGAAACAATCCCAGACACACTCGGCTACTCAGTCTTTGACAGTGTGGCCAAAACTGTATGTCAGAGGAAAGACAGCCTCTTTAATAAATGGTACTGGGAAGATGGGGTATTCACGTGGAGAAGATGGAATTCAGGCCCAGTAAGTCCCACCATATACTCAACTAAAATAAAATGGATCAAAGACCTAAATGTTAAACATTTAGAAACAATATATTGAAGGTAAATAGATAAAACTCTTGAAGACATAGGTATAGGCAAGGATTTTTTTTTTTGTTTTGTTTTTTGCTTTTTGAGACAGGGTCTCGCTTTGTAGTTCAGGCTGGCCCTGAGCTCACTATGGTGCCCAGGCAAGTCACCGCGAACTCAGCAAAAGGATTTTTTTTTTTAACAGCACTCTGGTTGTACAAGAAATAATACCAAGAATCAACAAAAGGGATTACATCAAATTAAAAAGCTTCTCCACATCAAAGGAAACCATCAACAAAGTGAAGAGACAAATGGGAAAACATTTTGCCAGTTATTTCTTGAATAGACAACTATCAACTGAACATACAAAGAATTAAAAAAAATTAGGCCTCCCCAATAAAAGACCCAGTCAAAAAATGGGCAACTGAAATGAACAGATACCTCTCAGAAGAACTATAAATAGCCAATAAATACTTGAAAAAATGTTCAATATCTTTGAGGAAAGCACATTAAAGTGACACTGATATTCCACCTTACTCCAAAAAGAATGGCTATCATCAAGAAATTAAAAGGGTTGGAGATTTAGCTCAGTGGTTCCAGTGTCTGCCTGGCAAGCACAGGTTCTGAGTTTGATCCCTGGTAACTACAAACCACAATGCCGGATGTGGTGACTCAAGCCTGTAAACCCAGCACTAAGGAGACAGAGGCAGGAGGATTGCTGTGAGTTCAAGGCTTGCCTGGGCTACACAGTAAGTTTGGGGCCAGCCTGAACTACAAAGCGAGACCCTGTCTCAAAAAAAAAAATCAAATAACAAATAACGAACGCTGGTGAGGCTGTGGGGAAAAAGAACCCTTCTTTATCATTGGTGGGAATGTAAACTATTACAACCATTATGGAAATCAGTGTGGAGACCTCTTAAAAAATAAAAATAATGTTAAAAATTTTAAAATAATTTTCATGACATTTGTTTGTGTTTATTTATTTTTGAGATAGGTCTTTCCGTGCAGTTCAGGCTGGTCTTGAAATCTTTAGCTCAAGCTGGCCTTAAACTCACAGTGATCTTCCTTCCTCAATTTGAGTGCTGGGATTATAGGTGTATACCACCACATCAGACCTAAAACTATTTTTGATCCAGGCATTCCCCTTGTGACAAAACATCTTCCTGAAACAGCTAAAGACCCCTTTGCATACTCATGGTTGCAGGAACACAATTCACAATAGCTAAATCTTGGAACTGGCCTAGCTGTCCATCCACAGATTAATGGGTAAAGAAAAGGTAGTATTCACACAATGGAGTACTATTCTGTCATAGCTTGAGTAATCTGTAGGGAAATGAATGCACCTTAAGACCATAGCGTTAAGTAAAAGAAGTCAGACACTCAAACTTAAATATGGCATGCTTGGGTTGGGGATTTAGCTGTGCCTGCCTTAAAGCACAATGTCCTGAGTTTAATCCCTGGCACCATGGTGGGGGGGCAGGCATGGCTTCTCTTGTATGAGACACCCCAAAATATAAAGACTGAAATAGAAGATAGATAATAGGAAATAGGGAGATAGATCTTTCTCAAATGGAAAGAGAATCAAGACATAAAGGGAAGGGGGAAAGACAGGCAGAGAATAAAAAAAGTATTAAGATTTATTATGCAGGGCCAGAGAGTTAGCTCAGTGGTTCCAGCGCCTGCCTCGCAAGCACAAGGTCCTGGATTCGATCCCCAGTAACCACATACAATGCTGGGCATGGAGACTCACGCCCACCAGCAATCAATACCACATACCACAGTGCCGGGCGTGGTGGCTCACGCCTGTAATCCCAGCAATTGGGAGGCAGAGACAGGAGGATTGCTGAGTTCGAGGCTTGCCTGGGCTACATAGTGAGCTGAGGGCCAGCCTGAACTACAAAGCGAGACTCTGTCTCAAAAAAAAGAAAAAAGATTATGCACATGTATCAACTCACAAGGAATGTGATTATTACATACTACAAACATGTACTAATAAAAATAAAAATTGAATAGAAAATGCAAGCATGTGGTAGTAATACAAAATGTTGCAACTGCTATGGTAAATAGTTTAGCATTTCTCCAAAAGATTAAACAGAGTTATCCTATGACCCAGTAATTCCTTTCTTAGGTATAAATGTGTAAGAAATGAAAAAAATTAGATTCATCCAGAAACTCATACACAAGCATAGCAGCATTATTCACAATAGTCGAAAAGTAGCTATTTGTCAGGTGGTGGACGTCAGCAATTTTTAGGGATTGGGGGAGAAAGAAAAATGGAGCTGACTGCTAAGGGGCCCAGGCTATCCTTTTGGGGTAAAAATGTTATAAATTGATTGTGGGAATGGTTGAATAACCCTGAAAAGTTTACTAAAAACTATTGAATTGTATGTTTTAATTGTGTGAATTGAATGGTATGTGAATTACACTTTGTTAAAATCTTTAGAAAAAAGCAAGCACATTTCTCTTATTTAAAATAGAAGGAAGTAAAGCTTATGTATATAGGGGCAGGGAGTTGTAAGGAGGGCAGGGCAATGGAAAAAAATGAGAATCAAAACGTGTCATGTACTGGTACAAAACCTTAATGTTGAATGTTATCACAGTGTATGTATAAAATTTACCAATAGAATCAATTAAAAATAAATAAAACCCCCACTTGCAGATGTATACTTCAGTAATGGATTATGGCACTATCTCTCTAGAGGGAGATCAGGGCTTTCCAATCCTTGTCATTACAGAACTGTAAGCAGCCAATGCCAACTGGCATTCGTACCCTGAGATTCTTTTACCATCTTAGCAGTAAGATTCTTTATGGAGCAGTAGCTGGGGTTATGTTCTTCAGTAAACAGATTGGGAAGAAATCTGCTTGAAAAACAATTAAGGGCTGGAGATTTAGCTCAGTGGTTCCAGGGCCTGCTGGGCAAGCGCAAGGTCCTGAGTTTGATCCCAGTAATGACATAAAATACAGGGCGTGGTGACTCACATCCACCAGCAATCAATACCACACACCACAATGCCAGGCATGGTGGCTCATGCCTGTAATCCCAGCACTTGAAAGGAAGAGGCAGGAGGATTGCTGAGTTTGAGGCTTCCTTGGGCTACACAGTGAGGTCAGGGCCAGCCTGAACTACAAAGAGAGATCCTGTCTCAAAACAAACAGTTCAAAAACCTATAGTAGTATATAGGTTTTGTACATAGACCTAGGAAGAATAATTCTTCACACACTACAGTTTAAGAACCACTGGCTGGAGGGTTAGCTCAGTGGTTCCAGAGCCTGCCTCGCAAGCGCAAGGTCCTGAGTTCGATCCCCGGTAACCACATACAATGCTGGGTGTGGAGACTGACGCCCACCAGCAATCAATACCACATACCACAGTGCCGGACGTGGTGGCTCACGCCTGTCATCCCAGCACTCAGGAGGCAGAGGCAGGAGGATTGCTGAGTACCAGGCTTGCCTGGGCTACATAGTGAGCTCAGGGCCAGCCTGAACTACAAAGTGAGACCCTGTCTCAAAAAAAAAAAAAAAAAAAAAAGAACCACTGAGTTGAATAAACAAGATCTAAGTAGATGTTAGGGCATCGAATCATTCTTTTAAGACAACTAAATATAGGTTCATTTTCTAAATTAGTCTCATAAAATGTAAATGATGGTGTGCTACTGTGCAGTATGGGTGGCCACAGATAACGATAATGTACTATGTAGTTAAAAAGCTATAAGAAAGACTCCTTTTTAAATGTTTTTAAAATTTTATTGGTATGTTCTATGTACACAGCATGAACACGCTTGACATTGAGAATCTGTACCAGTATGTGACATGACTTCTCATATTTTCCCAATCCCCTGCTCACCACACAATCTCTGCCCCTTTACACATAAGTTTTGCTTAAGAAAGACTTTTGAAAGCTTCATCAGAAAGAAATGATAGATGTCCAAAGAGACAGATATGTTTAACCTGATTCAAACATTATACAATGTGTGCATGCAGTGAAACATTACATGGTGCCTCATTAATGTGTACAACTTCTGTTTTTATGCTTCAGTTAACAAACAAAAATAAAATTTTTAAAAAAGTCTATGAGATGGATAGGTCTTATCTATAGTTGTGCCTATGCTTTAAAGTCAGATTATCAGGTGGTCTACTATCATTTAAAGTTTCAAACTTTTCCTCTTGCATTCCCCCATTCCCAACCCACTATATCTTTAACAGTGTAACAAGAAAGCTTTATTAATCTTTTAATAAACTGCATAAAATTGTCGTTGAATTAATTTCTACCATTAGTGGAGAAAGAGCTAACACTGAGTACCTACTATCTATAAGTCAATACTTGGTTTGTCTTAATTTTTACACTGTAATTGCATCTTTTTTCTATGGTTACAGGTGATGCATAATTGGTTCTTATGATATGTTAGTGTTCACTCTGTCTTGGATGACACTTCTGTACACAATTTGCTTGATATTACTAGGGTCACATAATTGTTGCTATCAATGGGTTTTCTCAAAAGCCAACATCCGGCTTACCTCCATGACATTATTAATACCAGAGAGCACATTCTCAGAGAACTTGGTGTTTGGCCAGTTTTACTGCATCCTCCCTCCCAAATTAATTAAGGTGGGTGGATCTTAGGCTTGATGTAGAGGACTAGAGTTAGTCATGTCCAAAAGGGACTGGGGATACACTTTAGCAGCATAGCATCTGCTGAGCACACACAAGGTCTGGGGTTCAGTGCCTGGTTCCACAAAATCAAACCAAACCAGGGCTGGAGATTTAGCTAAGTGGTTCCGGCGCCTACCTCGCAAGCACAAGGTCCTGAGTTCGATCCCGTAACCATATACAATGTTGGGCGTGGTGACTCACACCCACTAGCAATCAATACCACATATCACAGTGCCGGGTGTGATAGCTCACGCCTGTAATCCCAACTCTCAGGAGGCAGAGACAGGAGGATTGCTGAGTTCAAGGCTTGCCTGGGCTACATAGTGAGCTCAGGGCCAGCCTGAACTACGAAGTGAGACCCTGTCTCAAAAAAAAAAAAAAAAAAAAAAAATCAAACCAAACCAAATGACAATCCCCCCAACTCCACTGATCCTTCTTGGGAGGAGAAAACAGACAACAGCCACTTTTAATTTTATTGTTTTGTAACTGACTAGAATTAATTAGAAGTAACTCTTTTTTTTGAGACAGGGTCTCGCTTTGTAGTTCAGGCTGGCCCTGAGCTCACTATGGTGCCCAGGCAAGCCGCCGCAAACTCAGCAATCCTCTTGTCTCTGCCTCCCAAGTGCTGGGATTACAGGCGTGAGCCACCACATCAGGCATTGTGGTATGCAGTGTTGATTGTTGGTGGGCGTGTCTCCACGCCCAGCATTATATGTGGTTACCGGGGATCAAACTCAGGACCTTGCGCTTGCGAGGCAGGCACCGGAACCACTGAGCTAACCCTCCGGCCCTAGAAGTAACTCTTAAGATTAAAGTTACTCACTGATACCTCTTTGGTAGGAAAATATAAAAATTAAACAGGGACTTCTGTTACATGAGAGTCTCAGCAATTGCTCTGTGTTCTTACCCTCGGTTCTGCAAGTCTTCTAAGTTGGAGGCATTCCACTCTGAGCCCTATGGAGTGAAGAAGACAAGGTTAGGGAGTATTAGGAAATCAGCCAAATACAGTTACTTCAAAAAGAGTGCTGTGAAGAGAACAGCAGAGTTGAAAGAGGGATACTAACATCTACTCAGTGCTCTCTCATCACAGATGGTTGATATTATTATTATACTAAATTTTCACAAATGACAGAGTAAGCAAGTTATCTTCACTGGGCATGATGAGCATGCCTGTAATCCCAGCTACCAGGAGGAGCTCAAATTCAAAACCAGCCTGGGCAATTTAGCAAGACTTTATCTACAGATAGACAGATAGATATATGGAGAGATAGATAGATGAGCTTTGGAATGTAGGTCAGTGGTAGAATACCTGCTTAGCATGCACAAAGTTCTGGATTTAATTCTTTGCATGAGGAAAGAAAGTTAAAGTTAACTCCATTTTCATAGATCAGAAAACTGATATTCATAAAATTCAAAGCATTTTTTCTCAGGAGACAGAGGAGAGGTATCTTTGACCATCAAACCTAAGTTAGATGTCTTAGGCTATTGTCACTCCCAGTAATCTGATATTTTGCTCAAGTATGTAGCACAATTTGTACTTATATATTTCATTAAATCTCTGTTTTCTAATCATTGTATCTACTGTAACATAAGCTCCTTGAGGGTAGAAACCAAATCTCGTGCTTCCTATACCACCTGTGCATCTTGCAAGTGTTAGCACGTCAGGTGCTCAATAAACATTTGCTGAATGAACAAAGCAGCACTTATGAATCAACCTAAATATGATTCCAAAGTCCACATTTTTCTGGTGTATTCAGTTGCATCTGAGTTAGAGGGCAGGATATGGGCACATGGTGGAAAAGCATGAACCAGCTTTTACCAAAGGTGGAAACACAATGTATAAAATTTTAAGGCAGGGTTGTTCCACAGATTATCTGGAAGATATATCAGTTGTAATATTTTGCTACACTTAACATTATCTTCCTCTTCCCTTTTTTCTTTCAACCCATCCCACTTTAAAAAGAAAAACACAAGGTTTCCCTACTTAATCTGGGAAGTCTTGAACTTGTTACTTAGACCAGGCTGACCCTGAATTTGCCTAGCCTCCATAGTGCAGGGATTACAGATATGCATCTTTAATCATTTGAAAGCAATTAAAATACAGCCCTTAATTTTGAACATGTATCATCTAAGAACATTTTCTTACATGTGATAATATCCAACTAGTATAACACTTGGATAATATCCAGGTAGTGTAGTACAGGAACAACCAAATACACTATCCATATTTGAACTTCCATTCTGTTCCCCAAAATATCCTTTATCTTTGCTCAGTTAAGGCTCATACTTGTCACATACTTGCCATACCTTCGTTATCACTTCTAAATTAGAAGGATTCCCCCTGCCTTTTTGGTAGGGAGTCTTCCATGATACTGACATTTTTGAAGACTTAAAATCTGTTACCCATAATCTCGGTTTGTCAGATCAGTTCCTGATTAGATTCGGGTCAAACATTTTGGCAAGAATATTGCAAAGGTGACAACATATCCTTTCTACTGCATCAGGTCAGGAGACATGTAATGTCATCTGACATACTGAGTTTGAATGAAATCTCTGCTCTTTGTGTCTGCCACATCCCTCTACTGCAGATTTCTTTACAATTCACTAGGAATCCATGGGTTTTAGTTACCTTTGAAGTCATATTAATACATTGTTTTATAATAACTTTTACCTGTTGGTTTTAGTGTCAATTGCCAATCTTGCCCAAATCAATTATTTTATGGGAGCTTAGAAAAGAATAGGGGTTCATTCTTCTCTGTTTTTGAGTGTCATTATGTATTTTTTTTTTAATGATACTTAGGTTTGAACCTAGGGCCTGTGCATGCTAGGCAAGCACTCTACCACTGAGCTACATGCCCAGCCATTGAGTATCACTGGTCAGGACTCTAGCATTCTTTTGCCTATTACACTCACCATGTGACATTCAAATTGTCCGGCGTTTGACAGTGGAAATCTCATCAAACTGGTTCCTTCTGATATGATCCTATTAGTCTTTGAATATTTCCTTGCTTTCTGGTACAAAAAGTTGTGCCAGATTCATTTTGTGATTAGAACCACTATTTCCTCAAAAAGCCATTTATCTTTTAGTAAAGAATGATATTTTGTAATTAAGATCTGCGCATTAACTAGGTA
>PVIC010042013.1:0-15985 GCA_004025085.1 Thryonomys swinderianus | reverse complement strand
CAAAAAAAAAAAAAAAAAAAAAAGGCATTTTTGTATGTGGTCAAACACAGCAACTGTTGTATAGATTATACAGTATACTATAGGCTTAACATTTTTCAAAAATTTATTCCAGGGCCTGAGATTTAGCTCAGTGGTTCTAGCGTCTGCCTCGCAAGAGCAAGGTCCTAAGTTTGATCCTTGGTAACTACATACAACAATGCTGGGCATGGTGATTCACACCCACCAGCAATCAGTATCACATTCACGCCCAGCACTCGGGAGGCAGTCAGGAGGATTGCTGAGTTCGAGGCTTGCCTGGCCTATATAGTGAGCTAGCTCAGGGCCAGCCTGAACTGCAAAGCGAGACCCTGTCTCAAAAAAAAAAAAAATTATTCTGAATTTCAGTCTGTCCAGTGAAAAGCACTGTGAGACCATGGTGCAACTTCTGGAAAGAACTTTCACCTGAAGTGCTTGGATTTATGGTCCTCTGGGTAGACATGGGTTTCTGCACAGTGTCCGCTCAGCGAGGCTGTCCTGCACACCCAGCTGCGGGCGCTCCCCGCTCTCCCCATCAACACAGGATGGAGACGCGCATTTGCCCACACTGTAGTCCTATAATTTGGATAAAGAATCTCATACTCTCTCATGCTAACGCTGTTCCTGATTTAGCGGGGCCTTAGGCTGAGGAAAAGCTTTCTAATAATTATTTATTTTAAAAATAATATAATAAAAAACTTACTTTTTTGTGGTACTGGGGATAGAATTCTGGCCCTTGTGCTTCCAAAGTAGGCATAGGACCACTTGAGCTAAACCTCCAGCCTTTAGAGTCTGTTTTTTTAGGTTATTTTCTTTTCTTTTATTAATGAATTCTTTATTATTGCATTTTATATAAAGCTCACAATCTTTTTAATATTGGAGAAACTGATGATACATAAGGGCTTCTGAAATGACAATAATTTTTCAAATTTCAGAAAATAATTTTCAAAGCAAAGAAAAAGACTTCCAGAATTGTATCCTCAGATGAAGTTTAGTTTAAAAAAATATTTTTAAACAAATACCAAATTATGTGTAGAAATGTAAATTTTCATTTGAGACTAGGTCTAGCTTTTATTTCTAATTCTGAAGTTTTCAAATGTTACTTCTCCATTCCTCCTACCTAAAAAATAGAGCTTTTTTAGATTAATAAAATAATTATTTTTGATACTTAAAATAGTGAATAAATGTTAGGTTCATATGATTTTGGAAATTCATTTTTTGCTAGAACCAAATGTAGTTCACTTACTCTAACTAAAATGAAGGGCTTTTTTGTTTAAAGAAGATAATAAAGTGATGAAATCACCACTTATCAGAGGCTGTTTCTACTTCTGAACAGGACAGTACTACTTTATGTAGTGCCAAATGTTACTTTGTCTTCTTATTAGAACATTTTTATGTTAGTAATAATAATCAAAAAGTAGGAGTCCAAAAGTATAATTTGTAATTCACATAGTTATTACCATTGCTGAGAATTTGGCACTCCCCACCCCAATAAAGCCTGTTACAGACACCTCAGCCTTGGCATACTTTCTTTTAATTTTCTATCAAGAATTGGGCTAAATCAGACATATTTTGGTTTTTGAACAAAAACCCACACTTCACCCATTAAGGTAAAATCCTCTCTTTAGTAGAAAAACATAGATATGACAGATTTCATCATGTCTGCTTCACAATCATAAGAGTGTAACTGTCATATTCTTGTGAAATTGCAATAAAAGTGCCAAGTTTATATCTTTCATATAATTGGGTGGCATTATTGTGATTTTTTTTTTTTTAAGACAGGGTCTCGCTTTGTAGTTCAGGCTGGCTCTGAGCTCACTATGGAGCCCAGGCAAGCCTGGAACTCAGCAATCCGCCTGTCTCTGCCTCCCCAGTGCTGGGATTACAGGCATGAGCCACCACACCCGGCACTGTGGTATGTGGTTTTGATTGCTAGTGGGCATGAGTCTCCACACCCAACATTGTATGTGGTTACCGGGGATCAAACTCAGGACCTTGAGCTTGAGAGGCAGGCGCCGGAAACTCTGAGCTAACCCTCCAGCCCAATTGTGAATTTTTTTTTAAATGCAGGAGAGAATGACAATTGATAGAAACACTTACAAAATACTAAATAAAAGACATGATGATAAAAGCTAAAGGAATTATGTAAACTTACTGTTTAGAGTAGGATTCTACTGATTGTTTTCCAGTGTAACGTATGTAAACCAACTTCATCTTAAATTTGTACAGGAAGCAAAACTGCTACCGGTTGTGGGTCTTATTGCACAACACAACTTGGACTGAAATTCTAGTTCTGTCACCACCTATGAGACCCACAGTAAAATAATTGAAACACTCTCATGTCACAGTCCTGATTTGAAGATTGCAGTCATTATACTTACAAGCAATATTATTGTAATAAATGTAAAAAAAGAAATATGTGAAAAGTTATACCATGTCTAACCCAGGGAAAATGCTAAGTAAGTAAAAGCTGTTTTTAAAAAATTTACTGCTAAATTCTTAAATAACTATAGAAGTATCACAATGTGTAAAGTCATAAAATATGAATATATATGTATATATGTGTATATATGTATAATGTATCACTTATTCATGTAACTTTTTTGATTTCTTTGAGGAAAAGTATTCAGTAATGAATTATACAGTGTGGCAAGTTGTAGATTTGAGACAAGGATTGAAGAAACTAGGTCAAAGCAGGCAAGAAGAGTTATCCAGAATAAACTAGGAATCAAAATAGTTATAAATAGATATATACATTGTGACTGTCAGGGAAATAAAGACCAGAAGTCAGTAGGAAAAATAAGCATGGAGGCCAGACTGTGGGCCAGGAGGGGGTTGCCTTGTCCATTGGAAGAATTTTGAACAAGTCGAAAAGGGCAAAGCAAAGCAACCAACATAATACCCTCAAGGTTAAGTAATAAACGATTATTAAACAATTCTTTCTCAGTCAGAATACTGCCATATGCTTCATAAGAAGCATTCTAATAGTTTCTCTCTATTGTGAAATATTCCCTCCAAAATTCTCCTCTCCCTCAGGGATTTATTCCACTTATCTTCAACTATATGGGAAGTTCTGAATAGCAATGTTAATGCAATCATTACATCTATAGTTTAATCAGTGCTCCGTGTATAAACAGGACATGCACTTGAATTTCAAATTCAGAGAAAACATACATCTTAAATATGACAAATGTACTACCTGATTTAATCAAAATATGTCATTCTTACAGTAGCACTTGGTAGTGACATTTGTATACCTTTACCATATTTGAAATGTCAAAAAGCATATAAAAATGGGTGTTAATTTGTTTGTGTGTGGGAGAAGTGCTGGGGGGTCTCTCAAGTGAACAATGCAAGCATATGTCAAAACATCCCATTTTGCCCCATGAATATATAAATATGAAACTATCAACTAAAACTGAAATCTAAAAATATTTTAAATATTTCTAAATAAGGGAAGTTTATATGTCTTAGAAATAGAATATTCAATTTCTGAGAAAATAATTCATAGAATTAAACTTGACATTTGCATACATTGCCTTAATATTTTTGCTGTTCACTATTTTATAAATTTATCAGAGAAGTCATTTATTCTATCTCAGGTATGCGATAATGTAGACCTAAGGTCTTAAAATGAAGTCATTGAAAGGCTGTCCACCTTGAAAGTAGGAAAGCTACTTTCACATTCTAGCTTTATTATTTGTCAATAGATGACCTCAGAGAATTAGTCTCTGTGCTTTTCATTATTTCACATATAAAAATGAATGAAATTTATATGGCTAATAATTTAGATTTCTTAAGGTTAAAAAAGGAAAACATTGTGGTTAACATTTTGAAAATCATTTAATTAAGCATACTCTTAATGTTATAAATTTTAAACAACACATTCCTTTTCCCCTAAAAGATATCTTTCGTTTGTAATATACCATTACTTGTCTTCCCAAAATCTCTAATTTAATATTTCATGGAGTCTTTCATTTTACATATGATGTACCAGAACCATAAGATAAAATTTACCTAAATTGATATAACTAAATCCCATACAATCATAATATATATGTATATAATTTTGCTTTATTACAAATATTCTCCATGAGACATAATATTTTTTATATCATGAAGAGAAAATATGGTGTAAGATTGCTTAGATCATGAGACAGGGAGCAGAGAAAAGGAAGAAGATGGAATCCCACAATCCTTACTGGGCATAATCCCAGTAGCCTAGACTTCCCACTGCATTCCACCACCTAAAAATTCTACCACAGTGGATGGCAGGACCTATCCCCAGTGTGAGACATTCAGCACCCAAATAGCTTTGATTGTTTTGACAACTTGCATGAATCCAGAAGAAATAATCTAAAGTGAAATAAATAAGGCATAGAGAAAAGATATACAAAATTTTAGTAATATGGGAAAAATAAATATCCAGGGATATATTGTGATTATAATTAATGAGAATATATTCTTGAAAAATGTAAAGACAATAAATGCTCTAAACATACAAATAATAGCTACCAGTAATCTCAGCACTTAGGAGATAGAGAAGCAGGAGGATCACAAGTTCAAGGCTAACCTGCGCTACATAGTGAGTTCAGTCACACTGGACTACATCTTAGATCCTGCCTCAAAACAAATAAAAAGTATAACTATGTAAATGAATGCATTTGTTAAAGAGCTAGAGTTAAGCCTCTGATAATGTATGTACATTTCATGCTGCATGCATTAAAAACGTAATATTGCCTATTTAAACTTCTTAAATTTTAAAGAAATGAAAATATACTTTAATAAAAGATAATTAAAATACAGATGATATTCTGTGTGTTTCTAAGTAATTTATAAAGTCTACTTTTTGATTTAAAGAAAGCAGTTAGATGGAAAGCATTTATTGTACCAAGACTTTCCATGCTTGGAAAAGTCAGAAGATTGAATGCAGGAAATAAATTATCAACTGGTTAGTGTATTTTTTCTTCAGGTCTTACTCATAACTTCTGCAGCTGTCATTTCATATTAGCATGCCTTGCCTGTAAATTAAGATTTCCTTTTATCAGACTCAGCTGGGGGTTATTATATCAGCTTTAATGCCTCTAAAAAGGGTACTAAAGTGGATTTATATCACAAATGGAAAATTTGAGAGTGGAGGACATTTTCCATGTGGCAGTCTCGTAAAACTATCACTTTTAACAAACAACTTGCATTCAAGAGAAATTTGCAAAAATATTTTAAGAGCGTTCCTGGTCTTCGGAGGAAGTGCTAATATGGAATCTGTCTGTTCTGCTGCAGCTGCTTGATTTATGAAGGCATAAACAACTCTGACTCACTCTGAGGAAGTCGTAATTACCATATGGAGTGTTAAATGTACAGATATTTCGTAAGGAACAATGTAAGAGCTAAAATTATAGTCATTATGCTATCGTTGCTCCCAAATTTTATTTTAATGCATACTGAAGGCAAAAGAAAATTCTTTGTAATGCCTTTTACTATCGATCTCACTTCTTCTTGAACATAAGTTATTCATCAGGACATTTATCAAAGGTTTTAAGTAAAACATGATTATCAAGGCAAGAATTAAAAACCTGTAACTACTTCCAAATCTATCTGATATTGGCATCACCAACACTCTCACTCTTTGTTGTACAGTAAGCTACCAAACTGAGCTGTTTATGATGATATTGGACTCCAAGGCTTTCAAAAGGTCCACAGTGTAGTGAGATACATTTATATATATATAAAAGCACTTGAAATATACCATAGAGTAAAAGTTTGAAATATATTTTAACAAAACTATGGTGAGTCCTGTTTTCCTTTAGGAAAAAAAAAAAGGCTCAATAGGAAAAATGCTACTATACACATAATGGGCAGTTTTATATTGCAGCAAGCAAATTTTCTCTAGATTTCAAAAAGTTTTAAGCAGTATGATATCAGTCTATCAATTGTCCAAATGTCCCCTTGGTATTTTAAAGCACAATTAAATGTTAGCATCTTCCCTCATTGGAGCACAATGCCACCCCCCCCCCAAAAAAAATCACAAACATCTTCGCTATTCTGTTAAGTTGTCTCGGAGCATATAGAAATGAATGTATTGAAAATTTGAATGTATTTAAATAATACTAAATAAATCACATGCAGAAATACTGGATAAGATTTATCTAGTTCTTAGACATTTATGATTCCTAAGAAAACTGAGGCACAGAGCTAGCTTAAGGTTTTGCCCAAAGTTAAATGAAATGGAATCAGAATTTTAACTCTCTGATATGCATTCA
Organism: Thryonomys swinderianus; assembly: GCA_004025085.1. Classification (NCBI taxonomy): domain Eukaryota; kingdom Metazoa; phylum Chordata; class Mammalia; order Rodentia; family Thryonomyidae; genus Thryonomys; species Thryonomys swinderianus. The sequence continues at coordinate 9,710 of PVIC010042013.1, read as the reverse complement.
TGACATCTGAAAAAGGGCAATCAATTGTTGTTTTGTTTTGTTTTCAAGACAGGGTCTCGCTTTGTAGTTCAGGCTGGCCCTGAACTCACCATGTAGCCCAGGCTAGCTTCGAACTCACAGCAATCCTCCTGCCTTTGCCTCCCGAGTGCTGAGATTACAGGTGTGAGCTACTATTCCTGGCACTGTGGTGGGTGATTACCAGGGATTGAACTGAGGACCTTGCTTTTGCAAGGCAGGTGCCAGCACCACTGAGCTAAATCCCCAGCCTTTTGAGCTGAATTTTGAGGAAATATTGTGACATTAATGTGTGTTGTATAGCTGAACAGGCACAAAATTACTAACTGGAGAACTATAGGTGTATTCTCCAAAACATTTAAAAAGTATATGTAAGAAATAAAAGCAATTTTTAAAACCTGGGTGACTAATTAGATATTAATGTCTATTTTAAGCAGGAAGGATGTAGATTAAAAACATGGACTTGCACTTGGAAACTGAGATGTCTTAAAAGGAAGGGAAGAATGGAGGAAAAGGAAAGCTGTATTTAAATCTATCCATGTGCAGAAGCTGTATAAGAAACTTGCACTGTGCATATAAAGCATAATTAGCCATGCTATGAAAGTCAACTGTCTTTCAGGGTTCTAACCTTTAGGATGCTGTTATATATTGGAAACAAATTTCACAAAGACTTTTCAGAGATATCTTCTTCGTTTGAAGAAATCAACTGCATCTGCAAATATGTATTGCTTGTTAAGGAATTTTTTTTTTTAAGCTTGGAAGATATTTAGCATCCCTCAAGCTAAACGTTCAATGGGAAAGGGTCACTGTGGTTTGTCCTGTGACACACATAACCCATCACCTTTGCTCCTTATCTTCACAGGGTCAATTGGTTTGGCTGCTGGGAATAATTAGTGGATGGAACATGAAGCAAGGCTAAGTGAATCTCGAACAAAATATAGCCGTGGGACACACACTGTCCAGGTATCCAGGTGGACCCGAACTGCCTGCCAGCACTATTCCTTCCTATTGGCATCAACATCTGTTTCTGCAGTGAAAAGGGGTGAAGAAAAATGACACAAGTGGTAAATACTGACATGTGCAAGAGAAAGGAAATGATTTATTTTATATTTGAAAATTGTTACTGTTGCAAAAATAAAAGCACAACCTGAATATGTCTCTGTATGGTTTGTATAATATGTGTGTGTTTAAGAGAAAGACTGTATATTTTTATTGAATCATAACACAGAAATATAGGGCTCTGAAAATCTCATTAGTGCAATGAATAAAAACAGGAGGCCTGTAAAAATTATTTTCTGAAATATGGATAGGATTCTACCAAATTCAGGAATAAGAGAGAAAGGAGCACTAAAGACAAATATATTAACTAATCATTTTTATCAACGGGAAACACAAATATTGGATTAGGATTTATGAAGAGAAAGACAAATATAATCAGAAAATAATGACTAGATATTGTCAGTATACTAATTTAAGAAAGCATTGTCCAGGTTAAGTAGTGAAATATGACCTCTTAGGATGACTGAAAATGATCATAACAGAACTCAGTATTAAGATATATAAAATGAATTTATAGAAAATAAATATAGGATAAGATAGGTAACATAGGTATAAGATTACCTTTTAAACTTATTTTTAAATTGATAAATTTTGCAAATGAATTATTATATACAAATGATGTTTTGAAGCATATACTTTGTACATTGACTAAACAGATAATTAGCATGAATATACTTATAATTTGGAGGGAGAATATTTAAAATCTACTCTATTAGCAAATTTCAAGAATGTAATATGCTGTAATTACATATAATCACCATGTTGAACAGTGCATCTCTTAAATGTTTCTACTACATAACCTAAATGTAATCATCTTTGCCAATTTCCCCAAAATACACAATAGCTTCTGTAATCCCGTTTTCTGCTCAGCTTCTTGAAAGTTAACTTTTGTAGATTATACATTTGAGATAGTATAGTCCATGCAATTATTTAGTGTCATTAATTTAAGATAGCATCTTCTAGATTCATTCATATTGTGGTAAATGACAGTATTTTCTTCCTCTTATGATTAAATAGTGCATTTCCTTTATCTTTCATCCATCAATTTAAATGTGAGCTGATTCTGTATCATGGCTGTTATGAATTATACTGCTATGTCCATGGGGGAATCAGCTATCTCTTAAAAGTGCTGATTTCATTTCCTTTGGATTTACATCCTGTAGGGAAGATTTCTGGGTTTACCTTGTAGTTCTATATTTCTATACTCTGTTCCTGTTTGTACTAATTTACATTTCTACCAACAAGTACATTACTCTGCACTCTCAACAACCCTTATGTCTTTCAGCTTTATGTGACGAGCCACTTCAACAAGACCTGTTTGGTATCTCACTGTAGTTTTGATTTGCCTTAACCTAACAATTTTTGATACTGAGATTTTTTTTTATAACATTACTGGTCATTTTTATATTTCTTTGGAAAATTTTTTATTTAAGCCTTTATCCTTGCTTTTTAATTGAATTATATATATTCTTGTTACTGAGATAGTTGAATTTCTTATAGATTTCATATATTAACATCATGTGACATATATGGTTCACAAATATTTTACACCATTCCGTGGGCCATTCTATTGATTGTTTCCTTGGCTGTGCAGAAAAACCTCAGTCTGGTATAATTCCATTGTCTACCTTTTCTTTGGTTGCCTATACATATAAGATCATATCCAAAAATTATTATTTACACCAACGTCATGGATGTTTCCCACATTTACTTCTAAAACTTCTAAACTTTTAGGTCTCATATTTAGTCTTTACTGGTTTTTGTTTTGTTTTGTTTGTTTGTTTTTGTGATACTGGGGATCAAACTTGGGCCCTTGTGCATCCAAGGTTGGCAAGGTACCACTTGAGCTAAATCTCCAACCCTTTACTGTATTTTTTTGAGATGATGTTTATAAATAGTGTAAGACCAGAATCTGCATGTGAGTATTGACAGTTCTCAGCACTCAGACTACAAAAAGAGATACCATACCAGCAACTTCAAAACTTACTATAAAGCTCTAATAATAAAATAACATGGTATTGAGTAAAAAACAGACACAGGAACCAACAAACCAAGAACTCAGAAATAAGTCCATGCATTTGCAATCAACTGATTTTTCTATAAGTATCAAGAGTGATGCAAATATTAAGATTCACCCTTATTGTTATGTTAAGAATGTCCTTGGATACTTTTATTTTTATAGCAAATACAATAAATCCGTGGAATATTTTGAGTAATATAAAAAAGTGTTCTTTCAGTCAATAAATATGAAATATAGCCCCATTAACTTATTCCTTCTTTGATTGTTTTCCTTGGTTTACAGTTTTCAATACCATTCATTTTTTAATTAATTGATTTTATTGGTATATTTTATATGCACATCATGATCACAATAGACATTAAAAATTTGTACCAGTATATGACATGACTTCTCAGTTTTTCTCATTCTCCTTAACATCTACAATCCTCTGTCCCATATAACATAAGGTTTGTTTTTTTGTTTTTGTTTTTGTTTTTTGAGACAGGGTCTTGCTTTGTATTTCAGGCTTACTCTGAGCTCACTATGTAGTCCAGGCAAGCCTCGAACTCAGCAATCCTCCCGTCTCTGCATCCCGAGTCCTGGGATTACAGGCATGAGCCACCACGCCCAGCACTGTGGTATGTGGTACTGATTGTTGGGGGGCATGAGTCTCCACTCCCAGCACTATATGTGGTTACCGGGGATCAAACTCAGGACCTTGAACTTGCGAGGCAGGCGCGGGAAACTCTGAGCTAACCCCCTGGCCCTGTTTGCTTTTTTTTTTTTTTTTTTTGCCACCACATTTTTTCCCATGCTATATGCCCCTACCCCCTTTCGTTTTATTGGTTAAATTTCTTGTTAAGTATTTAATTTATTTTGCAGATATTAAAAATCTGATTGTTTTCCTGATTTAGAGGAATTATTATTAGTATGTCATACTGCTACTGATTTTGTCTGTTGGCTTTCTCTCTCTCTCTCTCTTTTTTTTTCTTTTTTGAGACAGGGTCTTGCTTTGTAATTTAGGCTGGCCCTCAGCTCACTATGTAGCCCAGGCAAGTCTCGAACTCAGCAATCCTACTGTCTCTGGCTCCCGAGTGCTGGGATTACAGGCATGAGCCACCACGCCCGGCACTGAAGTATGTAGTATTGATAGCTGCTGGGTGTTAGTTACCACATCCAGTATTGTATGTGGTGACCGGGGATCAAACTCAGGACCTTGTGCTTACGAGGCAGGCACTGGAACCACTGAGCTAAATCTCCGGCCCAGCTTTGTCTCTTTAACTCTACTGAATTCATATTTTTCCTATCAATTTTAAGTGCAGCTTTCATCTGTTCTGGGTTCAAGATCATGTTGTCTTAAAGCAAGGATAATTCAGCAATTTTTTCCATTTTTGATGTGTGTTATCATTCTCTTGCCTGATTGCTCTGGCTAGGATTTACAATACTGTACTATATGCTGAATAAAAATGGTACAAGTGACCTCCCTTCACTTGTTCTTGAACCTAGCAGAATTGGTGAATAGTTAAAAACTTTTCTGCTAGGTTCAAGAACAAGTGAAGGGAGGTCACTTGTACCATTCTCTCAACTGGGTGATAGTTGAATAACTGGAATAAAACATTTTTCATAGGTTATTTATAGGTATTTTTGATAACATTTATCTGGCAAAGGTGTAATTAATGAGAAAATTCTTTAGAGTTCTTTGAATTTACCAGTATCAAACTTTATCATTCTTATGTCTCAATTATTTATATGATAGAATGTAGAAACAATAATTTATATGGTAGAACGTTGTAAAATTCTATAAATTAGGATATTCTGGATAGCCTCTATCTTCTTCACTTCCTGGTGTCCTGTGGCTGTCTCCCTTACAGCACGCATCCCATAGCGTCATCCTGGATCATGCCACACAGGTAACACCCTGACCGTACAGGGCCCTTATTTTTCATAATGATAGCCCATGCTTTATTGGCATCATGTGTCCTTATTTAATTATTGAGCTTAAAACACCTTGTCTATCATGAAAATTATCCTTTTATGTGGGACATATGTGATAGTAATAGTTGACACATACACATATTGGTACAAATTCCCCAATGCTGTGTGTGATTGTGAGCTGTGTATATAATGTACCAATGAATAATTCAATTAAAAAAAAGCTGACGCATAGTTATTGCTAATAAAATGGTATTCTTATAAAAATGGAAGGAAAAAATGTTTTTCAAGTGTTATCCTTAGAATAATGTTACCAGAACTTTTGCAAGTGCTTTCAAGGTAGGAAAATTTAATGAAAAGCAGATTTTTTTTTTCCCCTAGCAGAATTTCCAGTGGGTAAGGCAAAGGTTCAGGAAAACAGGAGGTTTCTAATATATTAACCACAAGCTCAGTGTCTGGTAGCAATTAAGAAAATAAACAGGATCCTGAGTCAAATTAACAGCACCAATTAAACTTTTCTACAAGCTCATTTATACTGATAACTAGCAGTGCAACATCTGGAAAATTCTTCCAAAAATGCTAAATATTTTTAATGTTCTCAAAGAAAACAAAAAACAAAATTATAATAATGTGTAGGAGGTATGAACCTTATACTAGAAGAGAATTAAATCTGACAGTTGCTACATTTTTAAACAAAAGCCTGATCAAACTAATTTAAAAGTGTAAAGGATATATTTACTTTTTCAGTCTATTTTTGTAGGCAAATAGCTCTTTCTAAACATGGATTAAATCATAGAAATCAAAAATATTACAGTTAAACTGAGTATAAGAGCTTGAAAATTGAAAGTGAGGTAACCACATTGCACTTAATATAACACGTATTAGCTTAACAGAAACACATTTTGAAAGTATAATATCTTTAATATTTCCAGCAAATTTTGTACTTATTGACAGTTTTGGTGAGTTTTGTCTGTAAACACACAATGTATTGTAATAAAATAATTCTTATATTTATGTCAGGTTCATGTTAGGATCCAAGTTATAAAAATATTGATATAAAAGCTTCTTCTCAACCTTTTTTAAAGTTTAGTAATTATTTAACTATATAAATCATAGATACAGTAGTTTATTTCCGGAACAGTTGCCAATGGTGTCTTTATCTGTGTGCACTAAAATATATCAATTGTGTTATTTAAAATACATATAACATGTACACTTTTCTTATTCGAGAAGAAATGCCTTCAAAATTATGATTTAGAAGGTGTAAAAGATCTTCCCATCCTACAAAATGTTCCCAACCTCATCACAAAAGATACACCTTTAAAGAAATATGTCACCAATGTTTGTCCTAAAAATGACTTTTTAGGAAATGCATTTACTGTTTTCTGAAGTGAAAGCAAGGTGAATAAAGATAGAAGAAAACTTATTCAACTTTCGTATGTGACTCCTTATTCAGCAGACAAATACTGAATATCCACTGTTTAAACAAGCCCAATGCAGTCATCATGTTATTCAGAGAAAACAATCATATGGAATATGCCTTGTCTGTGCTAGATAACAGAGAAGACATGCATGCAAGCATTATGCCATATGGTCCCATGATTTTTGGGGGGTTAGGGGAGGGTCTTCAGGCTGTGGCAAAGAAACTGGACTTTCCTAGATGCACATAGCCTGTCTTTTCTTAATTTGTTGGCAGTGAAGTGACTCTATGTTAAGACAGGCTTCAAAAGTACTTAAGAAACACAAATATAATGAACTACAAAAAATGGTGATGGTTGCAGATATCACTGAAACAATACAGACTAAGCAAGACTATCCAGTATTGAGTTTTGAAGGTAAGGGAAATTATATAAGAAAATTTTTGTAAACATTGTTAATGCAGGTACTAAAAATCATGAATTTATGATGGGTAGACAAACTGAATGAGAAGTTATAAGGCTTTCAAGTTGATAAATAAGAGAATAAGAGGATAGAAATATAATAAATTGCTTTCCTTGAAACATTATGTGCTTATTTTGACATTGTCATAAAGTAGAATTGAAGACAGTTTCATAAATTTTAGTTACATCTTTAATACTGAATGAGTATATAGATGAGAAGATTTATAAAATGTATCTATTTTCTTTCATGGGAAACAAGGTAAAAAGTATGAGACAGAAAAGTCTGGAAAATACATAAAATGCTACAGGTATTTTGAGGAAGAAAAGTAAAAAACAATCAGTGAAGTCTTCAAAGAAGATATATTTATTCCTGTAACATTTATTCCTGAAAAACTTGTCTTTATATAGTTTATATTTTTGAAACAGAAAATTTATCATAATGATAAAACAATTTATCACAATGATAAAAAAGTAAATCACCAGTTTTAAGAAACAAACTTTTATCTAATTAGAATCTACTTCTATGCTTCACAAGTTCCTCCAGCAGACTACATGATATCTGGGTTGCTCACTGGCCTGAAGAAGTAATGGAGCAGTAATATGTTGAGGAATTAAGGTAGGGAATAGGCAAGGGAGTAAGAAGGAAAGGACCCTGAGGAACCATGAGAAAGAAGAATGAGGGTCTAGTTGAACAAAACCTCATGCTGATCAAATATCCGCTATTTGTAGTAATACAGAAAATTAAGAAATGAGAGTAGGAAGAAGTAAAGGGGAGCTTTGCAAAGTTACCCACACGTTTGCTCAATGTTGTTTCAAAAATCATTAGATTCCACAGCATTTGTTTAAGTTTTTCACTCTCAGGTATGTTTATCTTTATTTCACAGTTTTTTTTCTAGTCTAAAATTCTATTTCATCAAAGTATCAGTTTAAAAAGTCAATAATTCCTTTCAATATTACCTGTGCTTTTCAATACAATTTGGAAGTCTAAAAGCTTTAGCTAATGAAAGTCCACACACAGTAATTTTGAAATTCTACCAAAAAACATCTATGCCAATGTATGCAAAATATTTCTAAAAGTTACTCAAACCATAGTTAATAAAGATGTAAATCCAGTAAAAGTTTATAATAGTTTTGCTTAATTAAAAATTTACTCTTGCGTAATGAATTATTAGGAAATATTCCCTTATTTCTTCTTACTAACACCTAAATGGTATGGCTCTCTCCTCACCTCTGCCCTGCTAATACCTTATTAATAAGTTATTTGTATTTCTGGCAAGGTAAATTGAAACCAAGTTTTTTGTGTTATTCTGCCCTCCTTTTCACCCTTACCCTGGACTTAACATTACGACAGTTGAGAATGAAGACGACGTCAACTCTTCTTCATGCCTTTGAGTCCCTTCTTTTCAATTTCCTCTGCTACTTTACTCTTCCTTAGTTACTTTCCTCGGCTTATAACCGAAGGTAACCAGCATGAGAGTCCAGAAAAGTTACATAAAAGATTTAACTTTGAATCATTTAAACAAACACTTGAACTTCTAAAGCACATTTCAGAGTATGGAAAATTCCAGTGCTCAGAGGAACAATTTTGGTGTGATAAGCAAAGATATTACACAGTTGAAATCGTCATCGTGTCTTGTTTCCCTATTTTTCCCCTTTGAATTAATCATCTTTTGTAAATTTACCTAACTGGTAAGCCTACTACCACAGATATTTGAATTGGCAAATGGGACTATCAAATTTAAGAATCATATCTATTTCCCAAGACTGTGATTCAAGTCCATCTGTGGAAAATATAAACTCTAACTTGCACTTCTCCCTAAAATCTTCCATTCATTCAAATTTGAAATATTTTATGTCCAAGGTGACTGTTGTAATAGTAAAGGCAAATATTATTATACAAGAACTATATATCCATAAATTTCAAAAGTGTATCTCATATTACCTTGATTCTCTTAAGTTTTTAAAATGGGCGTTCTGATGATGCTTGTAAACTAGTATGGTGACTTTGTCTTATTTCTCCTTTACTTGAAAGAAAAATGCATTTTGGCATCAATCTTTTTTTCTCCCACATGAATTGTCATTTTACTGAACTTTATCTCACTGAATTATATTCCACTTTCCAAAGTCTCAGCAAGAAAATTTTGGTTCAATTATGACATTGGAACATTTATTTTCTGACTATAGTTTTCCCTCTACCTCTTTTTAAGCCTGATTACCATAAATGGTTGGTTAATTTGATTAAAATTTTCCCCACTTGTTGCTTTTAAGATAGTGACATTATGTGACATGTGCAATGTGTTTGCATTTATCTTTGATTGTTAACTAATTGCTTTCATATCATTTTGATTAATTTATACTTTTGCCTAAAATCTTTCTTTAGTTTATTTTTATCTTTATTGGTACATTGTATATATACATCATGATCATACTCAATATTAGGAATTTGTACCAGTACTTGACATGATTTAATTCTCATTTTTCCCCTTCTCCTACCTACCCTACAACCCCCTCACACCCTACATACATAAGCTTAGTTTCCTTTTTTATTATTACCACCACATTTTTTCTTTACCCCTCATTATTCACCCCTCCACCATATATCCTTTGAACATTAAAATCTTAAATGAAATTTCTGATAGCCAGACATAAAGACCTTTCTTGATGCTCTCAAAACAAACGGGGTGATTTACTGTGTCTAGAAATTTTCATTTTTCTTCTCATTTGTCTTGTTTCCCATCTTTTTCTCATTTGACTACAAGGAAGAAGGGAAAGGAAGGAAGGAAGGAAGGAAGGAAGGAAGGAAGGAAGGAAGGAAGGAAGGAAGG
>PVIC010042012.1:0-15981 GCA_004025085.1 Thryonomys swinderianus | reverse complement strand
TTTTTCTTTGTTTTTTAATGCTCTTCTTTGACTGATGACAGGACAATGTTTGTTGCAGGTCTCTTTCCATTATCTGGGGCCCCTTGGAAGCAGCACCTTCCTGGGGGGTCCTCCTTGAATCTGTAATAACCCTTGAGAGTTCTCACTCCTGACACATCATGGTAGGTATTTAAGCAGAGCAATCACATCATGTTTGTTACCATAATACAATAAATGCCAATATCAGTATTAAACACAGTAAATAAGACAAAAAAGGTTTGTTAGATTCTATACTGGATACTATGAGCTTATGAGTTACCTCTATGTCTGACTCCTCACTGCACAGCTCCAGAATACAGTGTGCTGCTGGGCGGCCTTCAGTCCACTGGAAATGGACTGCACCCTGCATCCAGGTCTGTGTGCTGCTCACTCAGGTCACCGGAAGCATGGCACAGTGGGCTCGGAGTTGTTCGGTCTGGTCCGCCCGCTGCTCGTTCCTCTGTCCGCTGGAAACACGGCACGGCGGCCCGGAGCTGCTGGGTCCGGTCCGTCCGTCGCTCATTCCCCAGTCTGCTGGACTCAAGGAACGGCGGGCCCAGAGCTGCTGGGTCCGGTCCGTCTGCCGTAAGTTCCCCAGTCCACTGGACTCACAGCGTGGCGGGCCCAGAGCTGCTGGGTCCGGTCGGTCCGCCATAAGTTCCCCAGTCCGCTGGACTCACAGCGCGGCGGGCCCGGAGCTGCTGGGTCCGGTATGTCCTCCGCTCTTTTCCCAGTCCGCTGGAATCACAGCACGGCGGGCCCGGAGCTGCTGGGTCCGGTCCATCCGCCATAAGTTCCCCAGACCACTGGAAACACGGCACTGTGGGCCCGGAGCAGCTGGGTCCGGTCCATCCGCCATAAGTTCCCCAGTCCGCTGACGATTGTCCTTCTTGATCAAAAGGATTTGAAATGTCCTGTGTGTTAGGCCTCCCGTACCTGCAAGCTCTTGCCCTTGGGGTAGGCTGCTAGTCAGAATTCAGAAAAAAACAATTCCAAGTGATGTTTTTGCTATTCCTCTGCATTTGTCATGCAGTTCTCTTGTCAGTGGCACGCATAGGAGGAAGAATATGCAGAATGTATGATGCAGGTAGAGTGGGGTTGAGAGTGTAAAGTTGAGTTGCGGTGTAAGGTTCAGTTTGAGATCGAGAATGGTGTCACTGTGGATTTTCTTGCGTATTCAGCATCAGTTTGCCAAGGAATGGTGAGTATAGCTCAGATTAGGCTGAGAGCTAGTGGGGTTTACCTCTCCCTCAGGAATGGAGGCATTTGCTGAATTCAGCATTGTGGCTAGGGTTAGGGTTAGGATACGTTCGGGTGGTACTGTCATATTGAATATTCCTGTGGATTGGCTTCCCAAACTATAGTGAGGATGAAGGGTACTGTCAGGATCAGAGTTAGCATTAATGCGTTGTGCATATACCCTGATATAGGGCTTCATGCTTCAGGGAGATTGTGGGCTCAGGCCAAGGTCTGGGAGTTGTGAATTTGTGGGAATGACACACTTCTGTATTTCACTGCTAAATAAATCACAATAGCCACGATTGTCTTAATTGGTCAAGTGGTTTTTAAATGTCCTGTGATTTAGGTCTCAGGTACCTGCAAGCTCATGACCTTGGGATGGGCTGCCAGTCAGAATTCAGAAAAACACAAGTCCTAGTGTTGTTTTCGAAATTCCTCTGCATTTGTCATGCAGTTCTCATGTCAGTAGCGCCAATTTGAGGAAGAATATGCAGAATGTATGACAGAGATAGAGTGCGGTTGAGAGGGTAAGGTTGTAAGGCGGTGGAGCGTTCAGTTTTTCATCGAGAATGGTGTCACTGTGGATTTTCTTGCATATTCAGCATCAGTTTGCCAAGGAGAGGAGATGAGTATAGCTCGGATTATGCTGAGAGATAGTGTGTTAGTACCTCTCCCTCTAGAATGGATGCATTTGCTGAATTCAGCATTGTGGCTAGGGTTAGGGTTAGGATTTGTGAGAGTGGTACTCTCATTTTGAATATTCCTGTGGATTGGGTTTTCCAAACTATAGTGAGGATGATGGGTACTGTCAGGACTGGAGTTAGCATTATTGTCTTGTTCATATACCTTGATATAGGGCTTCATGCATCAGGGAGATTGTGGGCTCAGGCCAAGGACTGGGAGTTGCGACTCTGTGGGAGTGACACACTTCTGTATTTCACTGCCAAATATATGGTAATAGCCACGATACTCTTTCTTGATCAACAGGTTTTCAAATGTCCTGGGTTTTAGGCCTCTGGATCCTGCAGGCTCTTGCCCTTGGCTTAGGCTGCCAGTCATCATTTAGAAAACTTCAAGTAGAAGTGAGGTATTGGCGATACCTGTATATTTGTCCTGCAGTTGTCTTGTCAGTGGCACGGTTTGGATGAAGAATACCCAGAGTGTATGATGGAGGTTTATTGGTGTTGAGAGTATAAGGTTAAAAGGCGGGATTCACATTGGGGTTCACATTGAGATCAAGCATGGTGTCGCTGTGTATTTCCTTGTGTATTCAGCATGTTTGCAAGAAAAGATGAGCAGTATAGCTCGGATTATAATGAGAGCTAGTGGGGTTTTACCACTCCCTCCTGAATGTAGGCATTTGCTGAATACAGCACTGTGGCTAGGGTTAGGGTTAGAATTAATGAGAGAGGTACTGTCATTTTGAGTTTTCCTGTGGATTGGGCGTCACAAACTATATTGAGGATGAAGTTCTTTGTCATAATTGGAGTTAGCATTAGTGTGTTGTTCATATACCCTGATATAGGGCTTCAGGCTTCAGCGATATTGTGGGCTCATGCCTCGGATTGGGAGGAGTGATTCTGTGGGATTGATACATTTCTGTATTTCACTGCAAAATATATGGTAATAGCGAAGATTCTCTTTCTTGATCAACAGGTTTTCAAATATCCTGTGTGTTAAGCCTCAGATACCTGCAGGCTCTTGTCCTTGACATAGGCTGCCAGTCAGAATTCAGAAAACCACAAGTCCAAGTGTCATTTTGGAAATTCCTGTGCACTTGTCTTGTATTTGTCTTGGCAGTGGCATGGTTCGGAGGAAGAATATGAGGAGTGTATGATGGATATTGAGTTGGGTTGAGAGTGTAAGTGAGAAAGGCAGGATAGGGTTCAGACTGATATCGAGAATGGTGTCACTGTAAATACTCTTGCATATTCAGCATCAGTTTGCCCAGGAATGTTGAGTATAGCTCGGATTAGGCTGAGAGCTATTGGGGTTGTACCTGTTCCTCTGGAATGGAGGCATTTGCTGAATACAGAATTGTGGCTAGGGTAAGGGTTAGGATACGTGAGAGTGGTACTGTCATTTTGAATATACCTGTGGATTGGGCTTCCGAAAGAATAATGAGATGAAGGGTACTGTCAGGATTGTAGTTTTCAGTATTTCATTTTGCATATGACCTAATATAGGGCTTCATGTGTCAGGGAGATTGTGGGCTCATGCCAAGGATTTGGAGTTGTGACTCTGTGGGAGTCACACACTTCTGTATTTCACTGCCAAATATATGGTAATTGCCACGATTGTCCTTTTTGATCTAAAGGTTTTGAAATGTCCTGTGCGTTAGGCCTCAGGTACCAGCTAGCTCTTGCCCTTGGTGTAGGCTGCCAGTCAGAATTCAGAAAAACACAATTCCAAGTGTTGTTTTTGCTATTCCTCTGCATTTGTCACGCAGTTCTCTTGTCAGTGGTGCTCACAGGAGGAAGAATATGCAGAATGTATGATGCAGGTAGAGTGGGGGTGAGAGTGTAAATTTGAGTTGCAGTGTAAGGTTCAGTTTGAGGTCGAGAATGGTGTCACTGTGGATATTCTTGCGTATTCAGCATCAGTTTGACAAGGAATGGTGAGTATAGCTCGGATTAGGCTGAGAGCTTGTGGGGTTGTACCTCTCACTCAGGAATGGAGGCATTTGCTGAATTCAGCATTGCGGCTAGGGTTAGGGTTAGGATACGTGAGAGTGGTACTGTCATTTGATTATTCCTGTGGATTGTGCTTCCCAAACTATAGTGAGGATGAATGGTACTGTCAGGATTGGAGTTAGCATTAATGCATTGTGCATATACCCTGATATAGGGCTTCATGCTTCAGGGAGATTGTGGGCTCAGGCCAAGGTCTGGGAGTTGTGAATTTGTGGGAATGACACACTTCTTTATTTCACTGCCAAATAAATCACAATAGCTACGATTGTGTTTCTTGGTCAACAGGTTTTTAAATGTCCTGTGATTTAGGGCTCAGGTCCCTGCAAGGTCATGCCCTTGGTATGGGCTGCCAGTAAGAATTCAGAAAAACACAAGTCCTAGTGTTGTTTTCGAAATTCCTCTGCATTTGTCGTGCAGTTCTCATGTCAGTAGCGCCAATTTGAGGAAGAATATGCAGAATGTATGACAGAGGTAGAGTGGGATTGAGAGTGTAAGTTTGTAAGGCGGTGGAGGGTTCAGTTTCTCATCGAGAATGGTGTCACTGTGGATTTTGTTGCATATTCAGCTTCAGTTTGCCAAGGAGAGGAGAGGAGTATAGCTCAGATTATGCTGAGAGTTAGTATGTTTGTACATCTCCCTCTAGAATGGATGAATTTGCTGAATTCAGCATTGTGGCTAGCGTTAGGGTTAGGATTCATGAGAGTGGTACTCTCATTTTGAATATTCCTGTGGATTGGTTTTTCCAAACTATAGTGAGGATGAAGGGTACTGTCAGGACTGGAGTTAGCATTAGTGGGTTGTTCATGTATCTTCTTATAGGGCTTCATGCGTCAGGGATATTGTGGTCTCAGGTCAAGGACTCTGAGTTGCGACTCTGCCGGCGTGACACACATTTGTATTTCACTGCCAAATATGTGGTAATAGCCACGATTCTCTTTCTTGATCAACAGGTTTTCAAATGTCCTGTGTTTTAGGCCTCAGGAACCTTCAGGCTCTTGCCCTTGGCTTAGGGTTCCAATCATCATTTAGAAAACTTCGAGTAGAAGTGAGGTATTGGCGATACCTGTATATTTGTCCTGAAGTTGTCTTGTCAGTGGCACGGTTTGGAGGAAGAATACCCAGAGTGTATTATGGAGTTTTAGTGTGGTTGAGAGGGTAAGGTTAAAAGGAGGGTTGGGGTTCAGATTGAGATCAAGAATGGTGTCAGTGTGGATTTCCTTGAGTATTCAGCATTTTTGCAAGAAAAGATGAGCAGTATAGCTCGGATTGTAATGAGAGCTAGTGGGGTTTTACCACTCCCTCCCAAATGTAGGCATTTGCTGAATACAGCACTGTGGCTAATGTTAGGGTTAGAATTCGTGAGAGTGGTACCGTCAATTTGAGTATTCTAGTGGATGGGGCGTCACAAACTATAGTGAGGATGAAGTTCATTGTCATAATTGGAGTTAGCATTAGTGTGTTGTTCATATACCGTGATATAGGGCTTGAGGCTTCAGCGAGATTGTGGGCTCATGCCACGGATTGGGAGGAGTGACTCTGTGGCATTGATACATTTCTGTATTTCACTGCAAAATATATGGTAATAGACAAGATTCTCTTTCTTGATCAACAGGTTTTCAAATATCCTGTGTGTTAAGCCTCAGGTACCTGCAGGCTCTTGCCCTTGCCATAGGCTGCCAGTCAGAATTCAAAAAACCACAAGTCAAAGTGTTGTTTTGAAAATTCCTGTGCATTTCTCTTGTATTTGTCTTCTCAGTGGCATGGTTCGGTGGATGAATATGAGGAGTGTATGATGGAGATTGATTCGGGTTGACAGTGTAACGTTGGAAGGCGGGATAGGGTTCAGACTGAGATCGAGAATGGTATCACTGTGAATATTTTTCCATATTCAGCATCAGTTGCTAAGGAATGGTGAGTATAGCTTGGATTACGCTGAGAGCTAGTGGGTTTGTACCTCTCCCTCAGGAATGGAGGCATTTGCTGAATTCAGCATTGTGGCTAGGGTTAGGGTTAGGATACGTGAGAGTGGTACTGTCAGTTTGAATATTCCTATTGATTGGGCTTCCCAATCTCTATTGAGGATGAAGGGTACTGTCTGGATTGGAGTTAGCATTAGTGCGTTGTGCATATACACTGATATAGTTCTTCATGCGTCAGGGAGATTGTGGGCTCAGGCCAAGGAT
The DNA here is from genome assembly GCA_004025085.1 of Thryonomys swinderianus. Lineage (NCBI taxonomy): Eukaryota > Metazoa > Chordata > Mammalia > Rodentia > Thryonomyidae > Thryonomys > Thryonomys swinderianus. Next base: position 9,848 of record PVIC010042012.1, on the reverse strand, counting down.
TCGGAGTTGTGAATTTGTGGGAATGACACACTTCTATATTGCACTGCCAAATAAATCGCAATAGCCACGAGTGTCTTTCTTGATCAACAGGTTTTTATATGTCCTGTGATTTAGGGCTCAGCTACCTGCAAGCTCTTGCCCTTGGGTTAGGCTGCCAGTCAGAATTCATAAAAACACAAGTCCTAGTGTTGTTTTAGAGATTCCTCTGCATTTGTCATGCAGTTCTCTTGTCAGTAGCGACAATTCGAGGAAGAATATGCAGAATGTATGACCGAGGTAGAGTGGGGTTCAGAGTGAAAGGTTGTAAGGCGGTCGAGCGTTCAGTTTGTCATTGAGAATGGTGTCACTGTGGATTTTCTTGCATATTCAGCATCAGTTTGCCAAGGAGAGGAGAGGAGTATAGCTCGGATTATGCTGAGAGTTAGTGGGTCTGTACCTCTCCCTCTAGAATGGATGCATTTGCTGAATTCAGCATTGTGGCTAGGGTTAGGTTTAGGATTCGTGAGAGTGGTACTCTCATTTTGAATATTCCTGTGGATTGGGTTTTCCAAACTATAGGGAGCATGAAAGGTACTGTCAGTACTGGAGTTAGAATTAGTGGGTTTTTCATATACCTTGCTATAGGGCTTCATGTGTCAGGGAGATTGTGGGCTAAGGCAAGGACTGGGAGTTGTGACTATTTGGCAGCAACGTACTTCACCATTTCACTGTCAAATACAGGGTAATAGTCACGATTCACTTTCTTGATCAACAGGTTTTGAAATGTCCGTGTTGTAGTCCTCATGTACCTGCAGGCTCTTGCCCTTGGTTTAGGCTTCCAGTCAGAATTCAGAATACCACAAGTCCACATGATATTTTGGCAATTCCTGTGCATTTGTCATGCAGTTTTCTTGTCAGTGGCACGGTTCGCAGGGAGAATATCCAGAGTGTATGATGCAGATAGAGTTTTGTTGAGAGTTTAAGATTGAAAGGCAGGTTAGAGTTCTGATTGGGATCGAGAATGATGGGACTATGGATTTTCTTGTTTATTGATTATCAGATTGCCAAGGAATGGTGAGAAGTGTAGCTCAGATTAGGGTGAGAGCTACTGGGGTTGTACCTCTCCCTTCAGAATGGAGACATTTGCAGAATTCAGCATTGTGGCTAGGGTTAGGGTTAGGATTCTTTAGAGTGTTACTGTCATTTTGAATAATCCTGTGGTTTGCGCTTCCCAAACCATAGTGAGGATGATGGGTACTGTCAGGATTTTAGTTAGCATTAGTGTGTTGTGCTTATATCCTCATATTGGGCTTAATGCTTCTGGGAGATTGTGGGCTCAGGCCAAGGTCTGCAAGTTTAGACTCTGGGAGTGACACACTTCTGCATTTCACTGTCAAATATATGGTAGTAGCCACAATTCCCTTTCTTGTTCAACTGGTTTTGAAATGTCCTTTGCTTAGGCCTCAGGTACCTGCAGGATCTTGCCCTTGGGTTAGGCTGCCAGTCAGCATTCAGAAAACCACAAGTCCAAGGGTTGTTTTGTCAATTCCTGTGCATTTGTCATGCAGCTGTCCTGTCAATGTCACATTTCAGTTGAAGAATATGCACGGTGTATGATGGGACTAAATGAAGGGTTGAGACTGTAAGTTTGAAAGGCGGGGTAGGGTTCAGCTTGAGATTGAGAATGTTGTCACTGTGGATTTTCTTGCGTATTCAGCATAAGTTAGCCATGGAAGTTTGAGGAGGATAGCTCGGATTATGCTGAGAGCTAGTGGGGTTTTACCTCTCCCAAGAGAATGGGGACATTTGCTGATTCAGCATTATGTCTAGGGTTAGGGTTAGGATTCGTGAGACTGGTACTGTCATTTTGACAATTGCTGTGGATTAGGCTTCCCAAACTATAGTGAGGATAAAGGGTACTGTCAGGATTGGAGTTGCCAGTAATGCATTGTGCATATGTCCTAATATAGGGATTCATGTGTCAGGGAGATTATGGCCTCAGGCCAAGGACTGGGAGTTGTGACTATTTGGCAGCAACATACTTCAGCATTTTACTGTCAAATACAGTGTAATAGTCACGATTCACTTTCTTGATCAACAGGTTTTGAAATGTCCGTGTTGTATTCCTCAGCTACCTGCAAGCTCTTGCCCTTGGTTTAGGCTTCCAGTCAGAATTCAGAATACCTCATGTCCACGTGTTTTTTTTTTGGCAATTCCTGTGTATTTGTCATGCACTTTTCTTGTCAGTGGCACCGTTCAGAGGAAGAATATCCAGAGTGTATGATGCAGATAGAGTTGGGTTGAAAGTTTAAGGTTGAAAGGCAGGTTAGGGTTCCGATTGGGATCGAGAGTGGTGTGACTGTGGATTTTCTTGGGTATTCATTATCAGATTGCCAAGGAATGGTGAGAGGTGTAGCTCAGATTAGGTTGAGAGCTACTGGGGTTGTACCTCTCCCTTCAGAATGGAGACCTTTGCTTAATTCAGCATTATGGCTAGGGTTAGGGATAGGATTCGTGACAGTGGTACTGTCATTTTGACTATTCCTGTGGATTGGGCTTCACAAGCTACATTGAGGATGAAGGGTACTCTCAGCATTGGAGTTAGCATTAGTGTGTTGTACATATTCCCTAATATAGGGATTCATGTGTCAGGGAGATTGAGGGCTCCGGTCAATGACTGGGAATTGTTACTCTGTTGGAGTGATACACTTGTGTATTTCACGGCAAGGTATATGGTAATAGCCACGATTCTCTTTCTGGATCAACAGGTTTTTGAAATGTCCTGTGTGTTAGGCCTCATATGCCTGTAGGCTCCTGACCTAGGGTTAGGCTGCCCACCAGAATTCAGGAAAAATACAAGTCCAACTGTTGTTTTGGCCATTCCTGTGCAGTTGTCATGGAGCTGTCCTGTCAGTGGTGCAGATCAGAGGAAGAATATGGAGAATGTATGATGGAGGTAAAGTGGGGTTGAGAGTAGAAGGTTGAAAGGCAGGGTAGAGTTCTGATTGAGATTGAAAATGGTTTCACTGTGGATTTTCTTGCATAGTCAGTATCATTAAGCCAAGGAATGGTGCGGAGTATAGCTCCAATTATGCTGAATTTGCTGAATTCAGCACCATGGCTAGGAATCGTGAGAGTGGTACCGTCATTTTGACTATTCCTGTGGATTTCGCTTCCCAAACTATAGTGAGGATGAAGGGTACTGTCAGGATTGGAGCTAGCATTAGTGCGTTATGCATATACACTAATATAGGGATTTATGCGTAAGCGAGATTGTTGGCTCAATCCAAGACTGGGAGTTGTGACTCTGTGGGAGTGACACACTGTTGTTTTTCATTGCCAAATATATGGTAGTAGCCACGGTTTTATTTCTTGATCAACATATTTTGAAATGTCCTTTGTGTTAGGCCTCAGGTACCTGTAGGCTCTTGCCCTTGAGTTTGGTTGCCAGTCACAATTCAGAAAACCACAAGTCCAAGCGTTGTTTTTGTGATTCTTGTGCATTTTTCATGCAGTTTTCTTGTCACCAGCACGGTTCAGTGAAAGATTATGCAGAGTTAATGATGGAGGTAAAGAGGGTTTGAAAGAGTAAGGTTGAAAGAAGGTGTAGTGTACAGATTGAGATCGAGAATTGTGTGACTGTGGATTTTCATGTCTATTCATGATCAGTTTGCCTAGGAATGGTGCGGAGTATAGCACGGATGATGCTAAGATCTACTGGTGTTGTACCTCTCCCTCCAGAATGGAGGCATTTGCTGATTTCAGCATTATAGCTAGGGTTTGGTTTTGGATTCTTGAGAGTCGTACTGTCATTTTTAATATTCCTTTGGATTGTGCTTCGCAAACTATAGTGAGGATGAAGGGTACTGACAGGATTGGAGTTAGCATTCTTGTGTTATGCATATATCCAATACAGGGATTAATGTGTGAGGGAGATTGTGTGCTCAGGCCAAGGATGGGGAGTTTTGAATCTGTGCGAGTGTCACATTGCTGTATTTCAATGCCAAATATATGGTAATAGGCACGGTTCTCTTTCTTGATCAACAGGTTTTGAAATGTCTTGTGTGTTAGGCCTCAGGTACCTGCAGGCTCTTGCCCTTGAGTTAGGCTGCCAGTCACAAATCAAAAAACCACCAGTCCAAGCGTTGTTTCTTCGATTCCTGTGCATTTGTCATGCAGTTGTCTTGTCATCAGCAAGGTTTGGGCGAAGAATATGCAGATTGTATGATGGAGATAGAGAGGGGTTTAACTTGTAAAGTTGAAAGGCTGTGTACATTCCAGATTGAGAACGAGAATGTTGTCAGTGTGGATTTTCTTGTGTATTCAGCATCATTTTTCTATGGAATGGTGAGAAGTATAGCTCAGATTATGCTGAGAGCTACTGGGGTCGTACATCTCCATTCAGAATGGAGGCATTTGCTGAATTCAGCATTGTGGCTAGGGTTAGGGTAAGGATTCGTGAGAGTGGTACTCTCATGTTGGCTATTCCTGTGGATTGGGCTTCCGATACTTTAGTGAGGATTAAGGGTCCTGTCAGGAATGGAGTAAGCATTAGTGCGTTGTGTATGTACCCTAATATAGGGATTCATGTGTCAGGGAGATTGAGGCCTCCGGACAATAACTGTGAGTTGTGACTCTGAGGGAGTGATACACTTCTGTATTTCACTGCAAATTATATAGTAATAGCCACGATTCTCTTTAAGTATCATCAGGTTTTTGAAATGTCCTGTGTTTTTGGTCTCATGTCCCAGCCGACTATTGCCCTAGGGTTAGGCTCCCAGACAAAATTCAGGAAAACACAAGTCCAAGTTTTTTTTTTTTTTTTAAGCGATTCCATGTGCATTTTTCAAGCAGTTGTCTTGTCAGTGGTGCTGAACGGAGGAAGAATATGAAGAGTATATGATGGAGTAGAGTGGGGTTGAGAGTGTAAGGTTGAAAGTTGTGGTAGGTTTCAGATTGAGATTGAGAATGGTGTCACTGTGGATTTTCTTGCATATTCAACATACATTTGCCAAGGAATGGTGAGGAGTATAGCTCGGATTATGCTTAGAGCTAGTTTTTTTTTTTTTTTTTTTTAACATCTCCCTCCAGAATGGAGGCTTTTGCTGAATTCAGCCTTGTGGCTAGGGTTAGGGTTAGGATTCTTTAGAGTGTTACTGTCATTTTGAATATTCCTGTGGATTGGGCTTCCCTAAGCATAGTGTGGATGATAGGTATTGTCAGGATTTTAGTTAGCTTTAGTGTGTTGTGCATATATCCTGACATAGGGCTTAATGCTTCGGGGAGATTGTGGGCTCAGGCCAAGGTCTGCAAGTTTAGACTCTGTGGGAGTGACACACTTCTGCATTTCACTGTCAAATATATGGTAGTAGCCACAATTCCCTTTCTTGTTCAACTGGTTTTGAAATGTCCTTTGCTTAGGCCTCAGGAACCTGCAGGATCTTGCCCTTGGGTTAGGCTGCCAGTCAGCATTCAGAAAACCACAAGTCCAAGAGTTGTTTTGTCAATTCCTGTGCATCTGTCATGCAGCTATCCTGTCAATGTCACATTTCAGTAAAAGAATATGCAGAGTGTATGAAGGGACTAAAGGAAGGGTTGAAACTGTAAAGTTGAAAGGCTTGGTAGGGTTCAGATTGAGATTGAGAATGTTGTCATGTGGATTTTTTTGTGTATTCAGCATAAGTTAGCCACGGAGAGTTGAGGAGGATAGCTCACATTATGCTGAGAGCTAGTGGGGTTTTACCTCTCAGAAGAGATTGGGGGCATTTGCTGATTCAGCATTATGTCTAGGGTTAGGGTTAGGATTCGTGAGAGTGGTACTGTCATTTTGACAATTGCTGTGGATTAGGTTTCCCAAACTATCGTGAGGATAGAGGGTACCCTCAGGATTGGAGTTGGCAGTAATGCATTGTGCATATATCCTACTATAGGGATTCATGTGTCAGGGACATTGTGGGCTCAGGCCAAGGACTGGTAGTTGTGACTATTTGGCAGCAACATACTTCAGCGTTTCACTGTCAAATACAGGGTAATAGTCACGATTCACTTTCTTGATCAACATGTTTTTAAATGTCCGTGTTGTATTCCTCAGGTTCCTGCAGGCTCTTGCCCTTGTTTTAGGCTTCCAGTCAGAATTCAGAATACCACAAGTCTACGTGTAGTTTTGGCAATTCCTGTGCATTTGTCATGCAGTTTTCTCGTCAGTGGCATGGTTCGGAGGAAGAATATCCAGAGTGAATGATGCAGATAGAGTTGGGTTGGGAGTTTAAGGTCGAAAGGCAGGTTAGGGTTCCGATTGGTATTGAGAATGGTGTGACTGTGGATTTTCTTGGGTATTCATTATGAGATTGCCAAGGAATGGTGAGAAGTGCAGTTCAGATTAGGTTGAGAGCTACTGGGGTTGTACCTCTCCCTTCAGAATGGAGACATTTGCTGAATTCAGCATTGTACCTAGGGTTAGGTTTAGGACTCGTGACAGTGGTACTGTCATTTTAACTATTCCTGTGGATTGGGCTTCGCAACCTACAGTGAGGATGAAGGGTACTCTCAGGATTTGAGTTAGCATTAGGGTGTTGTACATATACCCTAATATAGGGATTCATGTGTCAGGGAGATTGAGGGTTCCGGCCAATGACTGGGAATTGTGACTCTGTTGGAGTGATACACTTGAGTATATCACTGCAAGGTATATGCTAATAGCCACAATTCTCTTTCTGGATCAACAGGTTTTTGAAATGTCCTGTGTGTTAGGCCTCATATGCCTGTAGGCTCCTGACCAAGGTTTAGGCTGCCCACCAGAATTCAGGAAAAATACAAGTCCATCTGTTGTTTTGGCAATTCCTGTGCAGTTGTCATAGAGTAGTCTTGTCAGTGGTGCGGATCAGAGGAAATATATTGAGAATGTATGATGGAGGTAGAGTGGCGTTGAGAGTGGAAGGTTGAAAGGCAGGGTAGGGTTCTGATTGGGATTGAGAATGGATTCACTGTGGATTTTCTTGCATAGTGAATATCATTTTGCCAAGGAATGGTGCGGAGTATAGCTCGAATTATGCTGAATTTGCTGAATTCAGCACTGTGGCTAGGGTTAGGGTTAGGATTCGTGAGAGTGGTACTGTCATTTTGAATATTCCTGTGGATTGCGCTTCCCAAACTATAGTGAGGATGAAGGGTACTGTCAGGATTGGAGTTAGCATTAGTGCATTATTCATATTCACTAATATAGGGATTTATGCGTAAGCGAGATTGTGGGCTCAATCCAAGGACTGGGAGTTGTGACTCTGTGGGAGTGACACACTGCTGTTTTTCATTGCCAAATATATGGTAGTAGCCACGGTTTTATTTATTGATCAACGTATTTTGAAATGTCCTTTGTGTTAGGCCTCAGGTACCTGTAGGCTCTTGCCCTTGAGTTTGGTTGCCCGTCACAATTCAGAAAACCACAAGTCCAAGCATTGTTTCTGTGATTCTTGTGCATTTGTCATGCAGTTGTCGTGTTATCAGCACGGTTCGGTGAAAGAATATGCAGAGTTAATGATGGAGGTAAAGTGGATTTGAAAGAGTAAGGTTGAAAGAAAGTGTAGCGTACAGATTGAGATCGAGAATTGTGTGACTGTGGATTTTCATGTCTATTCATCATCAGTTTGCCAAGGAATGGTGAAGAGTATAGCAAGGATTATGCTAAGATCTACTGGTGTTGTACCTATCCCACCAGAATGGAGCCATTTGCTGATTTTAGCATTGTAGCTAGGGTTAGGTTTAGGATTCGTGAGAGTCGTATTGTCATTTTCAATATTCCAGTGGATTGTGCTTCCCAAACTATAGTGAGGATGAAGGGTACTGACAGGATTGAATTTAGCATTCTTGTGTTATGCATATATCCAATATAGGGATTAATGTGTGAGGGAGATAGTGGGCTCAGGCCCAGCACAGGGAGTTTTGACTCTGTGGGAGAGTCACATTGCTGTATTTCAATGCCAAATATATGGTAATAGGCACGGTTCTCTCTAGATCAACAGATTTTGAAGTATCTTGTGTTTTAGGCCTCATGTACCTGCAGGCTCTTGCCCTTGAGTTAGGCTGAGAGTCACAAATCAGAAAACGACAAGTCCAAGCGATGTTTCTTCGATTCCTGTGCATTTGTCATGCAGTTGTCTTGTCATCGGCACGGTTTGGGCGAAGCATATGCAGATTGTATGATGGAGATAGAGAGGGGTTTAACTTGTAAAGTTGAAAGGCTGTGTAGGTTCCAGATTGAGATCGAGAATGTTGTCAGTGTGGACTTTCTTCTGTATTCCGCATCAGTTTTCTAAGGAATGGTGAGAAGTACAGCTCAGATTATGCTGAGAGCTACTGGGATTGTACATCTCCCTTCAGAATGGAGGCATTTGCTGAATTCAGCATTGTGGCTAGGGTTAGGGTATAGATTCGTGAGAGTGGTACTCTCATGTTGACTATTCCTGTGGATTGGGCTTCCGAAACTCTAGTGAGGTTTAAGGGTACTGTCAGGAATGGAGTAAGCATTAGTGCATTGTGTATATACCCTAATATATGGATTCATGTGTCAGGGAGATTGAGGGCTCTGGACAATGACTGTGAGTTGTGACTCTGTTGGAGTGATACACTTCTGTATTTCACTGCAAAATATATGGTAAGAGCCACGATTCTCTTTAAGGATCATAAGGTTTTTGAAATGTCCTGTGTTTTTGGTCTCATGTCCCTGCCGACTATTGCCCTAGGGTTCGGCTGCCCGACAGAATTCAGGAAAACACAGGTCCAAGTGGTTTTTTTTTTTTTTTTTTTTTTTTTTAGCGTTTCGTGTGCATCTGTCAAGCAGTTGTCTTGTCAGTGGTGCTGAACGGAGGAAGAATATGAAGAGTGTATGATGGAGGTAGAGTTGGCTTGAGAGTGTAAGGTTGAAAGTTGGGGTAGGGTTCAGATTGAGATTGAGAATGGTGTCACTGTGGATTTTCTTGCGTATTCAGCATACGTTTGCCAAGGAATGGTGAGGAGTATAGCTCGGATTATGCTTAGAGCTAGTGGCATTGTAGGTCTCCCTCCAGAATGGAGGCTTTTGCTGAATTCAGCATTGTGGCTAGGGTTAGGGTTAGGATTCTTTAGAGTGTTACTGTCATTTTTAATATACCTGTGGATTGGGCTTCCCAAACCATAGTGAGGATGAAGGGTACTGTGAGGATTTTAGGTAGCATTAGTGTGTTGTGCATATATCCTGATATAGGGCTTAATGCGTCTGGTAGATTATTTGCTCTGGCCAAGGTCTGCAAGTTTAGACTCTGCGGGAGTGACACACTTCTGTGTTTCACTGTCAAATATATGGTAGTGGCCACAATTCGCTTTCTTGTTCAACTGGTTTTGAAATATCCTTTGCTTAGGCCTCAGGTACCTGCAGGATCTTGCCCTTGGGTTAGGCTGCCAGTCAGCATTCAGAAAACCACAAGTCCAAGGGTTGTTTTGTCAATTCCTGTGCATTTGTCATGCAGCTGTGCTGTCAATGTCACATTTCAGTTGAAGAATATGCCTCGTGTATGATGGGACTAAAGGAAGGGTTGAGACTGTAAGGTTGAAAGGCTTCGTAGGGTTCAGACTGAGATTGAGAATATTGTCACTGTGGATTTTCATGTGTATTCAGCATAAGTTATCCACGGAATATTGAGAAGGATAGCTCGGATTATGCGGAGAGCTAGTGGGGTTTTACCTCTCCCTAGAGATTGGGGGCATTTGCTGATTCAGCATTATGTCTAGGGTTAGGGTTAGGATTGGTGAGAGTGGTACTGTCATTTTGACAATTGCTGTGGATTAGGCTTCCGAAACTATAGTGAGGATAGAGGGTACTGTCAGGATTGGAGTTGGCA
>PVIC010042011.1:0-15932 GCA_004025085.1 Thryonomys swinderianus | reverse complement strand
TTTTTTTTTTTTTTTGAGACAGGGTCTCACTTTGTAGTTCAGGCTGGCCCTAAGCTCACTATGTAGTCCAGGTAAGCCTTGAACACACAGTAATCCTCCTGCTTCTGCCTCCTGAGTGCTGGGATTACAGTCAGGAGCCACCATGCCCTATGTGATGCCTTGGAACCTTGTTCTTTCCGCTCATCTGCAAAAACTGGAACCACTGAGCTAAATCCCCGGCCCTCTTAATGTTTCTTTCTTTTTTTTTTTTTTTTTTTTTTGAGACAGAGTCTCGCTTTGTAGTGCAGGCTAACCCTGAGCTCACTATGTATCTCAGGCAAGCCTCGAACTCAGCAATCCTCCTGCCTCTGCCTCCCAAGTGCTGGGGTTACAGGTGTGAGCCATCATGCCTGGCATTGTGGTGTGTGGTACTGATTGCTGGTGGGCATGAGTCACCAGGCCCCATATTGTTGTGTGTGGTTACCGGATAGAACCAGAGACCTTGAGTTTGCCACCACTGAGCTAAATCCTCCTGCCTCAGTCTCCCCTGTGCTAGGATTACAGGTATGCATCACTACAGCTGGCTGTGCTAAAAATTTTTTTTTTTTTTTTTTGAGACAGGGTCTCGCTTTCTAGTTCAGGCTGACCCTGAGCTCACTATGTAGCCCAGGCAAGCCTCAAACTCAGCAATCTTCCTGTCTCTCTGCCTCCCGAGTGCTGGGATTACAGGGTTGAGCCACCACACCCGGCACTGTGGTATGTGGTATTGATTGCTGGTGAGCATGAGTCATCCCGCCCAGCATTGTATGTGGTTACCGGGATTGAACTCAGGACTTTGCGCTTGCGAGGCAGGCACCGGAACCACTGAGCTAAATCTCCAGTCCTGTGCTAAAATTTTTTTTTAGTATATGTGCTGCCGAAGCGAGCACTGTGCTAAAATTTTTGAAGAAAAAGCTGATGCTTTAAATTGCAGCAGAAATCATTCAGAATATTCATGTCCAATTTACCAATCCTCAAGTATGATCTTAGGAAAAAGAAATTTCAACAACTTTGTTTAAACAAAATTACCTGTTTAAATAAAAGAAAAATTAACAATAGAAAAGCAGCTTCTAACTTGTTTAAGACCAAAAGAGGAAGCATTCATTCTCTCCAGAGACTTCACCTGTTACCTTTCTATGCAGTCTTACACCATTTAATTCTTGATACCTACATGTAAGAATAACAAGGTAATCTTAGCTGCTTCTATTAACAAGACCTTTAAAGTTAGGAGGAAGGAAAATGTGAAGAATATGTAAAAGCTCTCTAACTTCCCAAAATGGAATGTGATTTTTAAAATGTTCTGCTTCACAGCAGATGTACTATTGGCTTGACAGATGATCAGGAGAAAAAATAGCAAAAAGTGAAACTGTTAGTGTTATAACTTTAAAAAAAAAAACACCATCGATCACTCTACTTAATTCAGTGACAAACCCTCCAGATTTCTTCCAAACCATTATACGGTTTTGCACCATTTTCAAGACCTCCCAAAGATTCATTCTCTGAAAAAATTCTCACAGACAGGCCAGGTATAGTGTAGTGGCACATGCCTATAATCACAGATACTAGGAGGCTAAGGCAGGGTAGGCAACTTACCCAGACTCTAATCTCAGGAAAATGTTTAAAAGGCCCAGGAGTATAGCTCAGTGCTAAAAAAATAAATAAATAAATAAATAAATAAAATAAAATATATAAACGGTTTACTCATTATAATGGGTCATAGGATTTTACTGCAAAGAAGACAATGTATTTTTTGTTAATATTATTAATACATGCAACAAACAAAAAGATATGTTAAAAGGCTTATACAGACTTTAAAACAGTTAAATAATTTATGCAAATTCCCCAACCCTCAAGAAATTTCAATATGCCTTAAATACACAAAATCCACAGTAATGTGAAACAAAATACAAAGTTACACTATAAAAGATAAATAGTATGGTTTCACAAAGAATACACAAAACTTGAAAAAAAAATGAGTCAAATCTGTGCCCCACAACAAGATGTGAGTTTTAGTTATTCGACATGGATTTCCCTACTGATGTAACAAAAGGGTGGACTCCAGCATCATAGCAACAATATTCTACGGTACCATGACGCAAGTGTATATAAATTTTAAAATCAAAGGAATGGCCAAAAGAATAAAAAGCAACATCACAGAGAGAAGAAATGTTTGGAATGTCATGTTCAAAGATCAAAAATGAAACAAAGCTGTATATAAAATGTACCCATAAATAATTAAATTTTTTAAAAAATAAAATACGTTAAAAATCAATGACCTTTGATTTAAATAAACTCATAAGTGAAAAAAAAAAGAAACAAAAATTTACTTTGTGATTGGGGGTGGGGGGGTTGTAGAGGTTTTGAGACAGGGTCTCACTATGTAGTCCAAGCTGGCCTCAAACTCAGAATGACCCTCCTGTCAGCCTCCTAGACCTAGGATCACAGGCACATCTGACAACACCCAACTTTTTGTAATTCAGAGAGAAATTTTTGCTTCAAATACTCTAGTAAACAGCTACAGGCCCTGGTGGCACACGGCTGTAACCCCATCGCTCCAGGAGACCGAGGCAGAAGGATGATCACAAATTCAAGCCCAGCATGGGCAGTTTTGCAACTCCATCTCAAAATTTAAAATAAAGAAGGCTGTGGATTTAGCTCAAGATTCAACCTCCAGTATAACCAAAAAACAGTAGACAGGGCAGGGGATTTAGCTCAGTGGTTCTGGTGTCTGCCTGGCAAGCACAAGGTCCCAAATTCGATTCCAGGTAACCATATACCACAACACCGGGCATGGTGGCTCATGTTCATAATCCAAGCAATCAGTACCACACACACCACAGTGCCGGGCGAGGTGCCTTACACCTGTAATCCAAGCACTCTGGAGGCAAAGGCAGGAGGATTGCTGTGAGTTTGAGGCTGGCCTGGGCTACATAGTGAGCTCAGGGCCAACCTGAACTACAAAGCGAGACCCATACTACTGGCATTAGACAAATAGGTTTTCATTAGGAGGCTATGACTGGTGAACTATACTCTATTCGTAACAGATGTGGGTGAGTTCTCAGGAGTGAGATATATATTCAAAGCATTATGATCGAGAAGCAGAGAGCCAGACAAAAAGAAAGTTAAAGCTAGAGAGTGGATGTGAGATAAAAACTAAATAAACTAAAGCCATGGTTGTGCTCGCTTCGGCAGCACATATACTAAAGCCATGGTGGCACATGCCTGTAACCTCAGCACTCTGAGAGGCTGAAGCAGAAGGAACTCAAGTTCAAATCCAGTTTGTACAAGCTGGCAATTTGGCAAGATCCTGTTTCACAATAAAAAATACAAAAAGGTTACCAAGGATATAGCTCAGTGTAAAAGGTCCCATACATACTACAAACAAACAAATACATAAATAACATAAGGACAAAAAGAACACACAGCTAAAATGAATTTAATTTAAATGGGTCAAAATTTGCCAGTATTGTTACGTGGACAGAGATGAAAACAAGGTTAGGTCTGGGTAACTGAAACCATACTGTTACATAATGTCACCAAACAAAGTAAGCACATGAACTCAGCTTTGAAGAGAAGGCTATAAAATCTATAAATTCTACCTCTGAGGTAGGTTAATGTGAAGATTATCCAGAACTAAATGCCGCCTTAATTTATCTTTAAATACTACATGTGCCCACCAGTTGTCTTCCTAAAACAGCACAGCCAAATACTTAGGAAGAATATCCTAAATGACCAGCAATTTGAAGTTATCAACTAAATCATTCAATTTTCTGACATACATAGAGAACATCTGACATGTTTTCCAAATTATTCAGGTGAGTATAAACTTATTAAGTTTTTCTGACAAATAATTTATTTTTAATAATCACATCAGATCTACTTGGAGCTTTGGAAAAGCCTCAAAAAAAAGCAGCACAAAGTGTCACTAATAGAACACTACATGCATATTTCAAGCATTATTTACATGGACCCTAAAGCACTAGGAAAATCTAGACAGTACTTAGAAAAATTAGGCAAACATTTTACAATTTAATGAAACAAACAGTTGAGTAGACTTGTGCATACTGTAAACTGTGCATAAAGATAAAGCCAGTTCCTTCTGATCACAATTTTCTCAAACACGAAAAACCACAGTGCAGTACGCATACTAGAGTTATTATCAAGGCATGAGCAAGATGCCTATATAAGAGCTGAACATTATTGACAATTACCAAATAGTATTATACTTGCCAGGTTATTTCCCTTTTATTTTGTGACCTCCCTGAAGAGTGAAGCTTTAGGCAGAATGATTTCCAGGTACCTAAGAAATTGTTGTGGCTGGCTTGTCATAAAATCTAAAAGATTTATAAAACGATTATCTCTTGTAACACTTACCATTTTGTCTGAACAATGAACTTTATTGCTCCAAGATGGAACTTTATTGCTCCAAATGGGCTTATATAAAGTTCTCTTAACTTCATTCTTTCTTTAACTCCTAAGGCTTACCTACTATAATGGGTAGAATAATTTTCAGGTGACTCCAGTTTATCATTTCCACATTAACTAAGCGCCTATTATGGTTCTCAATCCCAAACAAAACCCACCTTCTCCAGCTTCTAACAGTGAATTTATATATATATATATATATAGACACACACACACACATCATTTTTTTTAAACTCAGATAACCTACAACTTGTGTCAAAAGCACAGCCCAGGAAACTCACGCACAAACCTAAAGCAAGTCCACAGACAACAGTAACGCCCAGATTTCCTACAACAAGGAATGCGGCTGGGATCCGAAGGGGAGGGGACGGTGCGTCCGGAATCTGCCCACCCTCCGCGGGCCCGGTGCGCTCAGCCCCCCCCCGGCTGGAGAAGGAAGAGGAGAGAGCCCTGCCTGCCCTACCACGTCCCTATCTTCCCACCCTCGGATTTCGCCACAACCGAGAGCGGGACTCTTCAGGAGACACATGGGGCAGCGGTACCCTGCACACCTGACCTCCCAGCCACGCAGGGGTGGCACTCCGTAAGCAGGAGGCCGCAGGGTCGCGCCGTCCGGGGCCAAGGCCCGACGGTCTCGCGGAGCAGCGGGTGCAGACGCCAAGATTCAGCTTAACGGCCTCCCCGCCCCCTCCGGTTCCGCTAGGCGCCGGCAGACGGCGCTCCCGAGACTAACTTTGCCGGGAAGAGGAAGCGACGCAGCGAGTTAACAGGCTGTGCAAACGGAAGAGCGTCCAAAGCGCTGTCTGTGTCTGCCAGCCAGCAAGGCCGTCTCACCTTCCCTATGCCGAGCGAGCCCAGGCGGCTGCAGTCAGCTGAGGAGGATACCCGGACGCCGCCACGGACGCCGGGATAGCCGTCACGGCACGAGGCCTGCGCTCCACCGCCGCGTAGCTCTCGGGAGAGGGGTGGAGCGTGCGCGGCGAGAGGGCTGGCCCACGCGGGCAGGAAACACCCTCCCGGCCTGACCGCATAGGTTCAATCCCTGCCGAGGCAGCTAGCTGTGCCACGCCAGGATTGGGTGAACCAGCTGTCAATCAAGTACTGCAGGCTGTAGGATGAGCACAGGCGAGCGATAAAACAGAGGGTGGACCACACTGATCCTGGTGGTGATGGTTTTGGCCTCTGGGCTCCCTTGGCTTGCTGGTCACTTTGTGCCTCTCTTTCCAGCTCCGCTGGACAGACTGCACAACAAAGACAACAACAAAAAAGAATTATTTGTACTTGTTTCTGCACCGTAACTTCCTACTGAAGTTACTTAGGGGTGCGGAGCAACAAAGAAAAACTAAAAAACCTGGAATTGGAGAACTGGGAGAAAAATGTAAGACTTATTCTTAATTTGATACACAACTTAAAAGCTCAGTCTGTGAGCCGTCGAAGTGCCCCGGTGCATGAGCAATTTGAACTCGCTTCCAGCCATGATACTGGTACATTCCCACCCGAGCGTGATATGAATGCTCTCCTTGGCCCAGACACCTGCTCCCTGCACAGGTGCTGCCCACTTAACCTTCCTGTTCTTTCCTAATGGTCTTCGTGGCTTAATTTAGGTGTTGCTTGTCGAGGAAGCCTGCTTGGTTAGTTTCCTTACTTAGAACACAGGTATTCAATCAGGAACCTTTTCAACATACACTTTTCCCCCTTGCCTAACACTTGATACATGGTCAAATAATCTTATTTAAGGTTTTAGTATATCATCTTTTCCCTTAAATTCTGGTCTTGACTTCAAAATTTACTTGAGCGCTAATAGATGCACGTGGTTTGCCTGTCTTATGTAGGATAAGGTAAAGCACAAATTATGGCCCCTTCCTAGTCTCATATTAGCTGAGTAGTCAGACCATGAAAACAAGCAACAGCAACTCTATGTCTACATTCCATTATTGGACAACCAAAATGGATAATGCAAGTAAATCTTGAATGTATTCTTTTTTAAAAATTTCCGTTTTTCAATCCCTGGTATTGCAAAAAAAAAAAAAATCAGTTTGGTTCTCTGAGACAAAGTCTCACCATAAACTTCAGGATGGCCTTGAACTCACTCTGTAGCCCAAGAAGGCCACAAACTCATCACAATCATATATATATATATATATATATATATATATGTATATATATATGTATATATATATATATATATGTATTTTCTCTTTATCCAGTTTGCAGTTGATGGGCACTTGGGTTGTTTCCAAGATTTAGCTATCACAAACTGAACTTCTATAAACATGGGTGCACGTATGTTGCTGTGATATGAATCTTGTAATTCTTTTGTGTAAATCCCCAGCAGGGGAATAGCAGGGTCAAATGGAACCTCTAATCTTAGTTTTTTGAGGAATGTCCACACTGACCTCCATAATGGTTGTACAAATCTACATTCTCAGCCAGAGATTTAGCTCAGTGGTTCCTTGTGCCTACCTAGAAAGCACAAGGTCCCTGGTTCGATCCCCGGTAACCACATACAACAATACCAGGCATGGTGACTCACATCCACCAGCAATCAGTACCACATACCACAGTGCTGGGCGTGGTGGCTCATGCCTGTAATCCCAGCACTCAGGAGGCAGAGGCAGGAGGATTGCTGAGTTTGAGGCTTGCCTGGGCTACATAGTGAGCTCAGGACCAGCCTGAACTACAAAGCAAGACCCTGTCTCAAAAAAAAACAACAAAAAAAAGCAAGTCTACATTCTCACCAACAGTGGAGAAGGGTTCCTTTTTCTCCACAACCTCGCCAGCATTTGTTGCTGGCTAATTTCAAGATAACAGCTATTTTTTGTGGAGTGAAATAAAATCTGTGTTTTTTCATCTGCATCTCTCAAATGGTCAGTGATGTTGAGCATTTCTTCATATACTTCTTAGCTGCTTTTACATCTTCCTCTGAAAGTGTTCATTTCAGAAGCCCATTTTTTAATTGGGTCTTTAAATTGGGGGGGGTGGCTTTTTAAGTTCTTTATACATTCTAGACAGTAGCCCTTTGCCAGCATTTTTATTTTTGAAGACACTAGAAAGTGATCTCTCTCCACCAAGAAGAGAGCCATCTGCAAACAAGCCCTTACCCAAAATCAATGATACAGGCACCTTGATTTTAGTCTTCTCAGCTTCCATAGCCATGAGAAAATAAATTTATTTTGTTTAAGCCACTAGGTCTGGTATTTTTAATATAAGTCAAAATAATAGTTTTTCTTATTTGTTGATACATTTTATGAAGCATTGATTGAGGTACTATTACATTCATTTTTTTTTTAAAAAAATCATCCAGAAGGTAAAAAATAATTCTCCCAAATCTTTACATAGCAAACATATAAGAATTTGACTCAGTTTCAATTCTGTCTATGTATTAACATGTGATAAGGCAGAGAATGTGAACATAAAAGCAAGGAAAATATAGTTCTTACCTTCACATAGCTTACACCACTAATTAACCTAGAAAAATATGCTGAAGTCAAAGCTTTAATTTTGTAAGAGACTCTGTTTTGAAGGAACCAATGATTTGAGAAGACCTTCCACAAGATTTTAGTCCTGGTCTGTTGATTACTATATTTTACCTATTTAGCAATAAAAGAGGTAGCTGGGGGGGGGGTACCACTCAGTGGTAAAGTCCATGCCTAAAGTACACAAAGCCCTGGGTTTGAACCCCAGGACCAAAAACATAGCAATTGCAAGTGGTGGGGGGATCAGTCAGTGCTTACTAGAAAAACATTTTAATACACAAATATATGAGAATTTCCATGATTGGTTTACAGCGGCCACCCAGGGTCAGATGTGGAAAAGTACAAAAGGACTGTGTGCTTACTGAAGCTCACTGTAGTCTCCCGTGCAGCTCTGTGTCAGGAAGCCAGAGGGTCTGTCCTGGAGGCTGAAGAATCTGTGCTGGAAGCCAGGAGAGGACTTCCAAAGTGAAGGTGAAGACTGAAGCCCCTCAGAGAAACAGAAGCAGTCCTTTCTTCCTTATCTCCCTTTTATACCATTCTAGCGACAGTCCTCCCTTTGGTTTGTCTACCACTTAGAACTGTGCTAAGCCAATCTTGAGCATTTCTTTTTTTTTTCTTTTTTCTTTTTTTTTTTTTTTTGCTTTTTGAGACAGGGTCTCGCTTTGTAGTTCAGGCTGGCCCTGAGCTCACTATGGTGCCCAGGCAAGCCGCTGCGAACTCAGCAAACCTCCTGTCTCTGCCTCCGGAGTGCTGGGATTACAGGCATGAGCCATCACGTCTGGCATTGTGGTATGCGGCGTTGATTGTTTGTGCGTGTGTCTCCACACCCAGCATTATATGTGGTTACCGGGGATCAACTCAGGACCTTCCGCTTGCGAGGCAGGCTCTGGAACCACTGAGCTAACCCTCCGGCCCTCTTGGGCATTTCTTACTCAAGTTAACACAAGTTAACACAATCAACTATCATAGGATAATTTAAATCTCATTTTTGATAAAATGTTTTAATTCTCTGTAAGCATGTTTTTTCCTCAAAAGTCCTTATTCATGTGGGATAGGAGTTGTCTTATAGAGTTCATTCATTCTACCTTCCCAATTTCCAAACATAAAATAGATATGCAAGTATTTTCTTCTTTTCCTTTCGTTTGGGGGAAACTCAAATCAAAAACCACCCTGCCTAATTAGTGCTGAGTAGACAAGAACCAAATACAATAAGTCATCAATAAAACTAAGGGCCGGGTGTGGATGTGCAGGTTTGTAATCCCAGCACTCAGGAGGCAGAAGCAGGAGGATCACCATGAGTTTGGGGCTAGCCTGGGCTATATAGTGAGTTTAGGACCAGCCTGAACTACAAAGCAAGACCCTATCTCAAAAAAACTAAAAAAACTAAAAAAAAAAAAAAAAATTAAAATTAAAAAAAAATTTAGTTCAAAAGTTAAAGTTATGGAAGTCATTGGCCACTAATATCTAGGATAAAAACATACAGATGACTCTCTTAATCCCACAGAAGAATTTTTGTTGTTGTTGTTTTGGGGTTTTTTTGAAGCAGGGTCTCGCTTTGTAGTTCAGGCTGGCCCTGAGCTCACTATATAGCCCAGGCAAGCTTCGAATGCAGCAATCCTCCTGTCTTTGCTTCCCAAGTGCTGGGATTACAGGTGTGAGCCACCATGCCCAGCAGCCACAGAAGGATTTTTGAAAGAAGAAAAAATAAAATGAGCCATGTCTACAGGCTTTTCCCAAGAAAAAATTAATAGCTTATGGATAGAAATGACCATCACCTTATAATAAAAATACCAATTCTTTTGGACCAGGGATGTAGCTCAGTGGTTCTGGCATCTGCCTTGCAAGTGAAAGGTCCTGAGTTCAATCCCCATTAACCACATACCACAATGTTGGACACAGTGACTCATGCCCACCAGCAATCAGCACCACACACCACAATGGCAGGCATAGTGGCTCACACCTGTAATCCAGCACTTGGGAGGCAGAGGCAGGAATATTGCTGAGTTCGAGGCTTGCCCAGGCTACATAGTGAGCTCAGGTCCAGCCTGAACTACAAAGTGAGACCTTGTCTCAAAAAAAGGGCCAGAGATTTAGCTCGGTGGTTCCGGTGCCTTCCTCACAAGCGCAAAGTCCTGAGTTCGATCCCAGGTACCCACATACAATGCTGGGCATAGCATAGTGACTCATGCCCACCAGCAATCAATACCACATACCACAATGCTGGGCATGGTGGCTCATGCCTGTAATCCCAGCACTCAGGAGGCAGAGGCAGGAGGATTGCTGTGAGTTCGAGGCTTGCCTGGGCTACATAGTGAGCTCAGGGCCAACCTGAACTGCAAAGTGAGACTCTGTCTCAAAAAAAAAAAAAAAAAGAATTGAACTACAAGCCATGCATGTTACTTTGGCAAATAATTTGTTTGCATTTTGTCTGTATCCTAAAACTTTGTGCAAGACTAATTGATTTAGTACAGAAAATTTCAAGGTAGCCCAACATTTAGGTGGTAGTTTCAGGACTCTTAGCTATTTTAGCCTGAGTTACCATGAGAACTAGCAAAACAGAGCAGAGATTTTTTTTTTTTTTTGAGACAGGGTCTTGCTTTGTAGTTCAGGCTGGTCCTGAGCTCACTATGTAGCCCAGGCAAGCCTTGAACTCAGCAATCGTTCTGCCTCTGCCTCCTGAGTACTGGGATGACAGGTGTGAGCCACCATGCCCAGCACTGTGGTATGTGGTAGTGATTGCTGGTGGGCATGAATCACCACGCCCAGCATTGTATGTGGTTACCAGGAATAGAACCCAGGACCTTGCACTTGCGAGGCAGGCGCTGGAACCCCTGAGCTAAATCTCTGGCCTGAGCAGAGATTTTTTTAAAACTTTCATTTTGGCCTGAGAGGAAGCACCTGTAAAATTGGGGGCAGAAGAGGTGTAGTTGCCTAAAAGATTAGTGTCATTAAAGAAGAAACCAAATACTGTAAATCAGAACAAGAAGATACCTTGAGGCTGTCTCAGGAATCCTCACACACCATCCATTACAGTCTCAAGGGTACAAAAGTATGTTTCACTTAAGAAGACACATGTCCCCCAACCCCAGCCTCATGTAGATTCACTGGGATTTATTTCATCATAATCAACCTGCAAGGTATCCAGAGGCTACTACAGCTGTGATACAGCAGAGCCCAGCTACAGCTTGAGCTAGTGGTAGACCCTGGCATTGTCCACATGGTACTGGTTGTGCAAATATGTCAAAGATGTTTCTACCTATATTTCAAAGGAAGGCCTGGAAGGCCAGGCAATGTGTCACAGGGCCAGAATTCCTACTAGAGGCCCATGAGTGTGTGATATTTAAGTTATAAGAGTAAAACTAAAACTGAATGGAAACAAAAAAGTTGGAGATGTGAGGAATGCGGAATGTCTGCCAGGGAAAACTACAGAGCCAACCTGAGAGAGAAGCTGCAACTGGCAAGGCTGCAAGTGCCAAAGTTACAGGTGTAGGACTCCTCGGATCCTTCGAAACTCACCATCATGTGCTCCACATACTGGACATAGAGCTATGTCCGGTTTTGCACTGCTGGTTATTGATGTTGCTTTGGTCCAGCTCTTTTCTGTTCCCCTATTCCTTTCTTTTGGTTTTTTGTTTGTTTGTATTTTGTTTTGCTTTTTTTAAAACAAGGTCTTGCTGTGTAGTTCAGGTTGGCCTTGAACTCACCATATAGCCTAGGCTGGCCTTGAACTTGTGGCAATCCTCCTGCATCAGCCTTCCAAATGCTGAAATTATAGGCATGTGCCACCACAAATGGCTTATTCCTCCCTTTTAGATGGGGATGTTCACCATGTACCATTGTATGTTGGAGCCACTCCCCTCCCCCCAGAGATGCAAAACTGAGTTTGCCTTGAATCTCAGAGAAGACTTTAGACTTGGAATGTTGAAAATATTAAGGCTTTGGGGAAATGAATTAGTACATTTTCAGTTGCATACAGATTAGTTATGTTAAGCAGAACTATTAGCTTGTTACTGTGTTCATGTGAAGACTAAGAATGGGATAAGGAGTTGTGATGTCAAGTTGACAGATTGGATTTGTGCTAGTTAGTCTTGATTGTCAGCTTGACTGGAATAAGAGACTCTACAAGATTAGGTTATAAGGAAATCAGCCTTGTTGATGAATTAGCTCATTGTTACAGCTTGTATCAGGACATCCCCTCAAAGCCTCCTGCAGTCATAGGTGGGGATTTTCAGAAGAGACTGGATCTAGAGTGTGTGATGCTGGGATCAAGGGTGTATGATTGCTAAATTAGCCCACTGATTGGTTTGGTTAGTTTTAAGGGTGCCCAACCCTTGGTGTGAGTGCTACCTGCCCTAAAGTTGGTACCCTGGATAAAATATAAGGGCCAGAAAGAGAATCATTGGTGTTCACTTGTAGTTTCCAACCTTGTTGACTTCTGTCCTTTCCCTGTCATGAACTGTTTTTCCTCTGCAATACCACTGTGCCATGCCACCCTGCCATGGAGCCAGCCAAATAGGAACTAAAACTTCTACAAACTGTGAGCCAAATAAACATTCCCTCCTTTAACTTTGGGTATCAGGTATCTCAGCCATGAGAAAAGTAACTAAGATACCCATTGATGAGTTCATAGCTGAATTGGCTATTAGGTAAGGTGTAGTTGAAGAAAGTGAGTTATGGAGGTGTAACTTTGACTATGTATGGGTCCTAGCATTTTCCTATCTGGTATTTCCCTTTTCTTCGCTTCCCAGATGCCATGAATTGAGTGGCTTGTCTCTCATACGCCCTTCTACCATGATGTTTCTGCTTTGGAGCCAGCCAACTATGATCTGAAAACATGAACCAAAAATAAACCTTTCTTCCTTCAACTTGCAGGTATCAGGACAGGAGAGCTAGCTGACTAATGTACTCTGTTATAAACAGTTTCACTGTTGTTTCCTTTGTATTTAATCTGCTTGAGGTTCACTTAGTTTTTTGGATCTGTGAGTCTTTCCTTATTTTTTTCCTTCTGTTTTTCTTTTTTTAAAATCAAATTTAGAAAATGTAGCTAGGCATGGTGACACACACCTGTAATGTAGCACTCTGGAAGGCTGAGTCAGGAAGATTCCAAGTTTGAGCCCAACCCAGGCAATTTAGGAAGGACCTCTCTCAGAATTTTTTTTAAAAAAAGCTGGAACGGGCCGCAGGGTTAGCTCAGTGGTTCTGGCGCCTGCCTCGCAAGCGCAAGGTCCTGAGTTCGATCCCCGGTAACCACATACAATGCTGGGCGTGGTGACTCACGCCCACCAGCCATCAATACCACATACCACAGTGCCAGGCGTGGTGGCTCATGCCTGTAATCCCAACACTCAGGAGGCAGAGACAGGAGGATTGCTGAGTTCGAAGCTTGCCTGGGCTACATAGTGAGCTCAGGGCCAGCCTGAACTACAAAGCGAGACCCTGTCTCAAAAAAAAAAAAAACTGGAACATAGTTCACTGTGAAGAATCTGAGTTCAATCTTCACCAACTTCCAAAAATATCGGAGAACTTTTGGCTAATAATTACAAAGATTTATTTTCTCTCTGCTTCTGTCTTTCTTTTTTTTCATCATCTTCTTCTTCTTCTTTTTTCTGCTTTTTCTGCTTCTGCTTCTTCTTCCACTATAGTTACTCCTATGCTAAACTCCTTAATGTGCCTAATCAGAAACTGTTTATTCTGGGTTTGTTTCAGTTTTTCCCTTCTCCAAACCTTTTCTTTCTGTGCTTCAATTTGTATAATTTCTATTGAGACGTGTTGTGTAGTAATCCCTGGGGGAAAAATCTAAATATTGACATTTTCTCAAAACATTATATGTTACTAAGGGTTATAGATTCCTTTAGGGGTGGTCTGGAAACATATTAGGGAAATGGAAATCACAGGATATAACAAGGAAGACTTAGTATTGAGTGTTGATAGACTGAAAAAGCAAAAAGGACTCACTGAGATAACACGAAGTTAATTACTGTAGAAAGCAGGGCCACCCCTAGAGTTAGTGAAAACATGTTTGTTTCAGTTACTTTGCCATTGCTCTGACTCCAGAATTAAAGGAGGAAAAGTTTATTATGGCTCACATGTATAGAGATTTCAGTTCATAGTTGGCAGGCTCCACAACAGGGTGGTTTGGAAGAGGGCCAAGGAAGTGGATAACTAGCTCAGTGTGGAAGGTGGGAAGCAGAGGGATCATATGAGAAAGACCCACCTCTTCTAACCAGGCTTCATCTCTCAACATCACATTTAACTATAAACTAATCAGTGAATTAATCCACTAATAAGTATTGTGCCTTCATGTTCCAGTCACCTCCCCAAGCTCCATCTATGAGCATATGAGGCATTAGAGGGACATTTAGATGTTAGGGAGCATCTACCATCCCTAGAGCTAGTGAAAAGGGATTCAACCTTGATTGGTTGGACTATTTAGGCTCAGATACTAAGAAGAAGACCCATGTGAACTATAGCTCAGACCTCTGAGTAGAAGTTTTCCAGCCAGTCCTGCTACTTCTTTGGGGGATACAATGAAGCTGATTGGTTGAAGGCAGAAATGATCCCAAAAGAATCTAATAGCTGGCCAGGTATGATGGTGCACATTGGTTATCCCACCACTCTTGGAGGTTGGGGGAATTACAAGTTCAAGCCCACCCTGGGCAATTTAGCAAAATCCTGTCTCAAATATTTTAAAAGGAAAGCTACAGATGTAGCTCTTTAAAGGCCCTGGTTTCAACACCCAGTCCTACATTTAAAATAATTAAAACAGAACCCTCAAGCCTAAAATCAATTATCACTTCAGGATTAACAGTGACAGAAATTATAGGCAAATAGAAAGAAGAAAGTCCCTTCTCCCCTTTTGTCTTCCACTTTCTCTCTAATTTCCTTTATTGTAGACAGCTAAGGTTGATAGAAATTAACATACAGTCAGAGAGGAACTGGGCTATCCAGGAAGTCAGTGCAGACAAAAAAATAAAGACAGAAAGATTATGGCTGGAGGTGCATCTGAAGGTCAGGCCTTGAGATAAAGATGCAATAGCCATGCCTACCTGCCTAACAAAGAGAGATAAACAATAACTTGAAATTATACTGTAATTAGCACCACCTGTTCCAGTAAGTCCAACTAGGCATCAAACACCCAGTGTCTGACCAGAGCATCTAGACTCATCCCATCCTAAAACTGCCTTTGTTCTTTCCATGTTTCCTTGCTATTTGACTTGTTTCCCTATTGGAACAATATTAGCTAAGAAGCTATACTTGTAATGCTATAGG
Organism: Thryonomys swinderianus; assembly: GCA_004025085.1. Classification (NCBI taxonomy): domain Eukaryota; kingdom Metazoa; phylum Chordata; class Mammalia; order Rodentia; family Thryonomyidae; genus Thryonomys; species Thryonomys swinderianus. The sequence goes on along the minus strand of PVIC010042011.1, from coordinate 744 downwards.
TTGTTTATAGTTTGACCCACATTGTACCTATTTTGTGATTTTGTTGTATAAAAGACCCTGGCAAAGGGCCTTAATGGCCCACCACTCAGGACCCTTCCTGGAAATTCCTTTCAACTTATGTCCAATAAAATTCTCCTTCTTCCTTTGGTTCATAATTTCATTCTTCAACATTGTAGGAACATTAACTCACCACATCTGATATCTAACAGGCTGGGAGTTATGTTTCTCCTATATCACTTTATTAGTGGAAGCTAGTAAAGTCTCTACTTATTTTTCATCTCAATAAACTCAATTTCTCATTTGTACATAGGAAAATGTAGCTTGCAGGGTCTAAGTGATAGTGTCAAATAGGAAAGCTTGGAAGGGTGAATTTGGAGCAGAGACAATCACTTAACCAGTACTGTACTAACATTTGTGCAGAATTAATAAGAGTTGCCCAATAAGACTTATTGCCTGGGCCGGAGATTTAGCTCAGTGGTTCTGGTGCCTGCCTCGCAAGCACAAGGTCCTGAGTTTGATCCCAGTAACCACATACAATGCTAGGTGTGGTGTCTCATGCCCACCAGTAATCAATACCACATACACAGTGCCCGGCATGGTGGCTCACGCCTGTAATCCCAGCACTAGGGAGGCAGAGACAGGAGGATTGCTGAGTTCCAGGCTTGCCTGGGCTACATAGTGAGTTTAGGGCCAGCCAACTACAAAAGCGAGACCCTGTCTCAAAAAAAAAAAAAAAAAAAAAAA
>PVIC010042010.1:0-15980 GCA_004025085.1 Thryonomys swinderianus | reverse complement strand
AAAAGGGAATGCACAAAAATAAGATTTTGTTAGAGGCTTTGCAAATCAACAGGAGATAGGAAGAGGCTGAATGGTAGACTGGCCCATCAGGGCAGAGATGCCCCAGCAAATGATCTGGGAATGTGTATGTGAGGACAGGAGTCTTGTTGGAGACAGTGTGAACTTACCAAGACCTTTTTTTTTCCCCCCAGCAGGGTCTCTTGAAAACGAGTATCCAATTCTCATTTTCGGTTGTCTGTTGGGTCCTTGCTCCAAGTACTATACACACAGCCTGAATGGTGGTACTTTGGGAGTGGAGGTTGTGGCTGATTGAGCAGGAAAAGAGCTTTAGAGGACACAAAAGCAGCAGATGGGAGATTTAGAAGTCTGCCAAAGGCAGGGAGCAGCCTTCAGCAGAATCTAAGCTCCCAGAGAATTTCTGAGGTTTGTGGTAGAGTTGCTGAGTATCCTGATCTGATGGTACTGCCTGTGTGTGTGTGTGTGTGTGTGTGTTTATTTTGGGGGATCAAACCCAGGACCACATACACACTAGACAAGTCCTGGGGAACTGAGCTGTGCCTCTAGCCCTGGATCCTTTTAATTAAATCCTTGGGGACAAGTTGAAAGATGGGAGATATTTAATTAGTTGACTTTAGGAGGCCTGTCTCACTTTCCAGTGAATTCTCACCATCATTAGAGTAAGCTCCACCACTTGGCCTAGAAAGTCCTGAGTGCTCTGGCCTTTACCAGCCATTCTGAGTCATCTCTTAGCATGATCCTTTTGTTCCAATCACCGTTCCCTCCTTCCTTTATTTCCCTTTTCTCTCTCTCCTCTCCTTTTGAGACAGGAGCCTGCTCTGTAGTTCAGGCTGGTTTTGAGTTCATTATGTAGCCCAGGCTGACCTTGAAAATGCAGTAACTCTCCTGCCTCAGCCTCCCAAAAGCTGAGATTATAGATGTGCATCCCCACACAAGGCAGATCATCTTCCCCTTCCTCTTTTTTTTGGTGGCAGTGGGTATAGAACCTACGTATTCACACATACTAGGCAGGTGCTCTATCTCTGAGCTGCCTCCCTCATACCTCTGCATACCCTAAAGGTTCATGACTAGTTCTCTCAGCTGCTTAGGTCAGCTCAAGCCTCACCTCCTTAGAGGTCCGCCTAGATTCCCCTGCACATTCATAGCACCACACCCCCACTTTCTTGATAGCACTATTTTATGTGACTTTTTTTTCTTCTGGTATTGGGGACTGAACTCAAGAGCCTTCACACTGAACTACGTGCTTCACATTAATTTTGAGATAGTATCTTACTAAATTACCCAAATAGAACACAAACCTATGATCCTCCTGCCTCAGACTCCCAGAGTGCTGGGGTTGCAGGCATGCACCACCATACCCGGCTCACTTTAGATATGTCTATTTGTTTATTGGCTTGTCATGCTTCTGTGATTTTATCAAACCAGAGTTTCACACATGTGATGTCATTGCTGTAGCACAGAGCCACATCTCCAGCCACATTTGCTTCTCCTGAAGGTCACCTTTGTCCCATGTAAACAGGTACCTGACCTAGGACTTTATTTTTCTAGATAAGGTCAATTGCCTGTGTTGCCCAGGCTGGCCTCAAACTTGCTTTGATCCTCCTTCCATACCTGGGATTAGAGGGGTGAGTCAACACACCCATACGTGGTTTAGGTGTCTCCTTGTTCTGTAACCTCAGAGCTCAGCACATTCCTTGACCTAGCAGGTTCTCCAGAGTCTATGTGCAGGTGTACTATTCTCTCAAAGTATTATTTGGGCACCCACTGGGTGTAAGTAAGGTCCAGGGCACAGAGCTGGGTGCAGAAGAGCAGCCTCAGTCCTCACCCCCAGGCTGGTGGGGAAACAAGTCAGGCAGCACTGTGCACAGCCAAGACTGAGTGTGCTCCCTGAGCAGGGTGGGGGCTCCGAGGCCAGACCAGACCAGATGGGCCCATGAGTGAAGGCTGAAACTGGAGGCGAATCGAGAGTTGGTTAAAGGGAAAGAGGAGGAGAGAGTGGTGTGTATTCCAGGCAGAGAGAACAGCGTGTGCAGAGGCCCCCTGTGTGGGAAGAGAGCCCAGACATTAGAGGAATTGAAAGTAGTTCAGCCCGGTTCAATTTTGGCAACAAGAGGCAAAGGGATGGTGGTGAAAACACAGAGCTGGACTGTGCAGGATCTTTGGGAACTGAGCTATAGCCTGAGGAAGAGCACTGGGGAGCTGTGCAAAGGGTTTGAGCAGGGAGCGGCACCACTACATTTGTAAACAAGAGCAAGTTCACTGTTTTTGTGCGTGAGAGGATTAGAGACTGGGAAACAGTATGCAGCCCTGTTAAGAAATATGGGGATGGAGAAAAGGGATAGATAACAGCAGGGTTTTGTTTTGTTTTGTGTTATGTTTGAGACAGGATCTCACTTTGTAGTTCAGGCTGGCCCTGAGCTCATTATGTAGCCCAGGCAAGCCTGGAATTCAGCAATCCTCCTGCCTCTGCCTCCCGAGTGCTGGGATTACAGGTGTGAGCCACCACGCCTGGCATTGTGGTATGTGGTACTCATTGCAGGTGGGCATGAGTCACTATAACCAGTATTGTATGTAGTTACCAGGGATTGAACCAGAGACTGCACTCATTAGGGAGGCGCCAGAACCACTGAGCTAAATCTCCTTTGCCCCCCAAAAATTTTTTAAAGAGGTTTAGGAGACACACAGCTCAGTGTAAAAACCCTGATTTTAATTCCTAGTATCTCAAGAAAGAAAGAAAAAGAAGGAGCCAGGCCTGGTGGCTCACCCCTCTATTACCCAGCACTCAGGAGGCAGAGGCAGGAAGATTGCTGAGTTTGAAGCTTGCCTGGGCTAAATAGTGAACTCAGGGCCAGCCCGAACTAGAAAAGGAGACCCTGTATAGATTAGATAGATAGATTAGATAGATGATAGATAGATAGATAGATAGATAGATAGATAGATAGATAGATAGATAGATAGATAGAGACAGAGTACAGAAGTCAGAGAGATGTGATTCCTGGCCAGAGGTCATAAACTGGCAGAGAGTAAAGGCAGTTTCTACAAGTGAGGAAACAGGCAGTAGTTTCTCTCCTTAAGCATCGAGGAAGGCCACTGACTGCCAACACTTGAATTCAGCCCAGGGAGACCCGTGTCAAATTTGTGACAGTAAATTTGTGTGGGTCTAAGACACTTCATTTGTGGTCCTGTTACAGCAGCAAGCACTTGCAGGCTGGACCTTAAGAGCAGGGGTTTGACAGCTTGATACCTGACAGGGCAGGTGACACAGGCAAATGAACCAGTCTGGGCCCAAGAGCACGGCTCTGGCAGGATCTGCCTCTCCCCCAACACCTGCTTTTTTCTCATCTCCCTTCCTACATTCTCTTGAGAAATATGTGTCTTCCAGTGACTCTAGCACCTTGCTAGATGACCCTGACCAAACCCCTTCCTGTTGCTGGATCTCAATGTCTGTATATGGAAAAGACCAGAGAAGCTGGTCCAGGGGATCCTGTGGGGCCCTGGCAGCCTGCCACAGTGAGTCAGCGTTTCCGGGATGTGACAGGCCTGAGAGAGCTCCCGGAGGATGCTCTTGGGCAGCTGCCCTCCATCTTCTCACTGGTTTCCTCCAGAGTCCTGCCACAAATAATGTACTGCTGCTCAAACAGTGAGCTCAGTTAAAAGACAAGGACAATGCTTTATTGACTTGGCACCTATGAACAGGTGGCTACAGGCCCCAAGGCTTCTTTGCCATCGCAAAGTGGAGGTTCTGTGGTGGGGGAGCAGAAGTCAGATGCTGGTTCCAGCTACAGGGAGGGGCCGCGGTCCCTGCTCTGGCCACTCCAGCCCCCTTGTCAGCCGAGCACCATCTGAGTCCAGGCCCTCCCGGGGTAGGGCAGGGCAACGACCCCTGAGAGTCTAGGAAAGGACTGTACAACCCTCCTGCGACTCTCCCAAGACGGGTGAGAGGAACGGGAGACCCCCATTTACAGAGAGCCGCTGAGCCACCTGAAATGGCGTCCAGCCAGGCAGGGTTGGAAGTACTGGAATGTGAGTTCTCAGGAAGAGAAAGAGTTATGGGTCATCCCCGCCTGTTTTCCGTTTTAGCTCCATGGGTGTTTCATTGTGTGGGGCCCACAATAGCTGATGAAGGGCTGAGGTCACATAATAAAGTTGATGGGGTACAGGTCCCTGTGCAGGTAGCTTCTCTCCCGGGCATGGGAAAGGTGGGGCTGAACTGCACAAGTCATAGGAAGAGGCCTTCCCAGAGGAAGAGGGCTTCCTGGAAGACGAGGACCAGATAACACCAGGCTCCCAGAAGAAAAGGTGGTCTGCAGAACCAGCTGGGTCATGACAGCTGACACAGGACGCTGGCATCCTCGCTGTGGTCACAGTTGTGGGCATCCCAGCGGATGTGGGAGCAAAGCAACAGGGTGCTCTCATCCCCGCGGCACTTGACATTATCCAGCAGGATGGGGCCTCGGCCTGGGCCAAAGTGGGCCTCACCAGGGGCTGCCAGGGCCTGGCCACAGCCCAGCTGGCGGCACAGGACACTGGCTGCTCGAAGGTCCCAGGCATCATCACAAATGGTGCCCCACCGCTGCCCTAGGAAGAGCTCCACGCGGCCCTCACATCGGTGGGTCCCACTGGCCAGACGTAGGTGCCCTAGGTATGGGGGCAAGCCTGGGATTAGAAGGGGCTGTTCATGTCAGGCCCCCTCCAATGCTAGGACAGAGGAGGTGGAGGGTGGTGCTGGGAGATAGCATTGGAGACCTGGAGGCCCCCATGACTTCACACAAAGAAAATTAAATTAGGATGAACTAAGGCAAGGAATGATGGCACTTGCCTGTGATCCCAGCATTTGAGAGGCTGAGGCAGGAGAATTGCAATGAGTTTGAGGCCACTCTGGGCTACATAATTAGTTCAAGACCAGCCTGCACTACAACTTGAGACTCTGTCTCGGCCAAATAAGTAAATAAATAAGGAAAGGCAGCAATTTAGAGCCAGAAAATCTGGGTGGGAAGAACGTGTGCAAAAGTGCTAAGAGGTCTGTGCACCAGGTGCTTCATTCTGCTCTCCCCTAGCCCTTCGCTCATAATTCCAGTACCTCAGCTCTCGGCCATTCTTTGGAGACTGATTATGACCTATCTTGTCCTCCTTAAAATCATCACAGTCTCCTCCTCCTTTAATTCCCTGAGCTAAGTTTTGAATTCTTTCACTGCTTCCTCCAGGTTAATTTTGATCCCAACTCTAGAAATTTCTGGATTTCTCTAGTTTAAAACTTAGTTCCCTCTTCCTAGACAGCCTACGCCTATTAATGAGGCCTGAAACTAGCATGAAGGACAAGGTTCCAGAACCTGACGCAAACCTCCTGAGCTGCTTTAGCCCAGCCTGTAACCTCCCGCAATCCTGGTCTGTCCCCATCCTGGTTTCTCTGTCCCACTTTCAGACAGCTGTGAGCACCTACCATCCCTGGGCCGGGGAGTGGGCACCCGGGTAGTCTCAGAACCGTCCTGCTGGACCTGCGATCCCAGCTCCTCTGGGCCTTGCTCAGGAAAGACAAGAGAAAAAAGATTCCTGTCACACTGGGGAACAAGCACCTTAGAGCCAAGTCACCTCCTTCCCTCCCCAGGGAAGCATTTCTAGGGCGGGACAGAAGGGTTTCAGAGCTTCCGGAAGAACTGCTCCCTGTTCTTCACATCAAAAAGAGAGGTTGTGAGCTGGGCGTGGAGGCGCACGGGTAACCTGAGCCAAGAGGATCCCAAGTCTGAGCCCTGCTTGAGCAATGTAGGATTTAGCTAGATACTGCCTCAGAATAAATTAAAATGAAATCAGGGCCCAGCATGGAATTCAGTGTGGATGGAGGCCATGGTACTAAAAAATAAAAAGTGTTTATTTGACCCTAGGGAAAGAGAGAAACCCTGTCGCCTACCCACTGTGGCCAGTTCTTTCAGAGGGTGAAGGACCCACTAGCCCTGGGCAGAAGATTATAGAGGATATAGTAATTACAGTAGCAATCAGTGAAGAGAAGCATTTTACAAAAAAAAAAAAAAAAAAAACGGCACAGATTAGAGCAGTAAAGACAGATCAACTCCCAGCCGCCTTCCAACTAGAGCTGGGTGGGGCTTTGACTCAGCAGGTGGCAAGAGCCCCCCCCCAGGCTAGAACCCGGCCTCACCCTAGGCTCCACCCTCACACCCGCCCCACTCCTCCACTGCAGAGGGCGCTCCCTTCCGGCCCCCCCCACCCCTGCTGCGCAGGCGCAGAGCACGTAGACAGCTGGGCTGCTCAGCTCTGCAGACTGTTCGCGCTGCAGAGCCGCAGAGCCCTTACGCGTACCGCGCCCATCCGCGCCGCACTGCGTGCCCAGACAGGCCCCGCCCACACCCTCGCGGGCATGCGTACTGACGTAATTCCGTCCCAACCGCGCTGCCTAACGTGTCTTCCTTCAGTTCTTTCTCACCTGCGCAAAGTGCGCCGGCGTCCTCGTGGTGGCCACAGTTGTGCTGGCCCCAGCCCAAGTGGAAGCAATCGCTGAGGCGGGCTTCAGTACCCACACAGCCCACGTTGTCCAGCAGTACGGGGCCGCGGCCGTAACCGAAGTGGCCGAGTCCCGTGGCACCCAGGGCGGGCCCGCATCCCGCCTCGCGGCAGGCCACACGGGCGTCCGCGAAGTCCCAGTCATCGTCGCACACGGTGCCCCAGCCCCCGGCGTACAGCACCTCCACGCGGCCGCGGCACGGGCCCGGGCCGCCCACGAGCCGTAGCCGCCCGCCTGCGGGGCGCACAGGCCCGCGGCCAGAGGGGCTAGGCTGGGGCAGCCGGCTCCCTGGCAGAGCCCCTACCCCACCTGCTCCCACCCTCCCCGGACCCCGGCTCTGCCACTTACTTTTCTTGTCCGTGGGCCGGGCTGCTGTGGTGAGCAGTGCCGTTTCCACGGAGGGCTGAGCCCCAAACCTTGTAGCTGCGGAGACAGGGAGGGCAGCTGGAGCCTTCGAGAGGACCAAAGAAGTTACTCTCCTGCAGCAGGCCAGGGCGACCCCTACTGAGATACCCCACCCTTACTTCCAGCCTTAATCTCAGAGTCATCGAGTTACCTGCCATGTCATATGGAACCGATGAACTGAATCCTAACATCAAGCATTTATCCCTATTTATTTACGAGCTATTAGGGGTTGAATCCAGGACCATCACTGAGCTGGCTTAAGCTAGTCCTTCCGCCTCTGCCTCCTGGAGTGCTGGGTTACAAGAGCGCAGTACCACACCTGCTGATGTCTTTGTTTAATCTCAGTACCTCCCTAACTCCACACTTACTCATTTCTCATTTCAACCCCTTCTCAGGGTCTGTCAATTCCCAATCCCAGCATCCTCCCCAAATTTGACTTGAGCACTTTGAAGAAATCCTTCATACCTCCTACCATTCTCCTGAACTTTTTAGCGCTCTGGGTTCCATTCTTGTTCCATCTGCTCATCTGTTGTTCTCTACCCACCTCTTTACCATCTGGTCAAAAGCCCTGGCCTGTTAGGGCTCCCTTCCTGTAGATCAGAACAGCCTCCCGTTGCCAGCCCACCCACCTTCCCCTGCCATTCCAGCCTGGAGGGCGGGCTCTTCACCTGCTGGGTCTGTGTGCCAGGACCCATCCTCTCTTGTGGCCGAGGGTGGCAGTGCTGTGAGAGTTGGGGGGCCCGGGACTAGAGCCAGAGAGAATACAGCAGGGTCAGAGGTTGAGGCGCAGCTTCCTAGTCATCCAGGCCATGGAGCAGGAGAGGAGGATTTCCAGGAACAATAGATTATACTGCCGGCTGCGGGCCTCAGCCTCAGCTGGGATCCAACTCATAACTTATTTTTGCTTGTACAAGTATAGTATACACTTCTTGGCTTACACACAGCTCTCACAGACCTGTTGTCGTGTCCCCCAGTGTCCCGTGTTGTTAGAAACCCAGAGAGCCAGGACCTGGAGATGCAGAAGACCTTACCCCAAGGGGAGGGCCAAGCCTGTCCTGAGGACCTTGCAAAACAGGATTCATCCTCATCTTCCAACTAAAATAGGGCTGAGGAGGGCAAGAGGGATGCTCAAGGCCCATAGCAAGGTCAGCTTATGGCTCTGCCAGGCTCAAGATGTGAGGATGGGTAAGGCTTTGCCACTCTGGGCCTCAACTTTCCCACCCATAAGTGGAGATAAGAGCCCTTGATTTGTCCATTTTGTAGGATGGAGTCCTTTGTGAAATGGCTTTATTTGCCCTAGTATTCCCTTTGGCTGAGAACACTTTCCAAATTGGAGAAAGTCCAGGTGGAGAGAGAACACTAGTCGTGCTAGGTGACCCTCTAGTGCCTCTGGGGCAATTCAAGAGTCTTGTTACTTTTTTGCTAAGTATTGCATGAAGAATTCTTGGAAATTGCTAGAAAATTGTAGAGGGATTCTTAGCAGTGTTGCTGCAGTATTGTAACAGTTGTAGTGTGTCACAAGCAGTACTGGGATAATGTGAGTCACCTTTAATAGAATAGCTGAGATAATGTAAATCATTTTGGATCCTTCCTTGAGAGCTCTGGTAAGCATCAGATAGGCGGCCCAGACGCCTTTCCCACCCAGACCTGAACCAGCTGCCCCGCCCCACCCCGCCCAAGTCCCAGCTGCACCCTCGGCCCGCACCTGCGCAGAGTGCACCTGCGTCCTCGTGGTGGCCACAGTTGTGCACGCCCCAGCCCAGGCTCAGACAAGCTGCCAGGCGGGGCTCGCCACCTTCGCAGTGCACGTTGTCCAGCAGGATGTGCCCCGTGCCGTAGCCGAAGAAGGCATTGGTGGTGGCGGCCAAGGCTGCCCCGCAGCCCAGCTGGCGACAGACAACCACAGCGTCCGGCAGCCCCCAGTCATCGTCGCACACCGTGCCCCACAGGCCGCCGTGCAGGATCTCCACTCGGCCCTGGCACGGGCCTGCGCCCCCCACAAGGCGCACACTGCCCTCACCTGTGATGGGGGCAGGGACAGGGAGCATCTCCCGAGGGCTCTGCCTCCCACTCCCTGCACCAGGCCACACATCTACAGTGCCATGTGCTTCAGGCCTCCAAACCCCAGGGGCGCTGCCTCCTCAAACCCTAGCCCGAAGTGGCTAGACCAGGCAGCCATCTCTGATTGTGTTAGCCTTGCCTAAAACCAGTCCTCAAGTCCCTTGTTTTGGGCCTCGTGGAAGGGTTGGATGTGCTTCTTCCTTATTTGTACTGCCCCCAAAACGTTGCCTTTCAAGATGCTGCCCTCAGACTTCCTCCGTCCAGCCCTTCCTGATCTCCTGACTTCTTCCTCTGCAGCCCCCCGGCCCCTGCCTGCCATACTGGGTGATGGCCCCTGGGCTTTGTGCATATTAGATACATGCTCTAACACAGCTACATCCACGGCCCTTTATTAAATTTTATTTTGAGACAGGGCCACTAAATTGCCCAGCCTGGATTGGACTCAATGTAACTCAGCTGTGTGATCCTCCTGCCTCAGCCTCCCATGCTGTTGGGATTATAGGTATGTGCCACCATGATGACTCGGAGACAGTCATCATTCTGTGCACACATGACTCTTCCCTTACCTCCACCTCTCCCCCAACATTGCTCCATCTTCCTTAGCCTTCGGTTTGTGACCCCTGCCTTCCCACTCCCTGGGGGAGAATGAAAGACTCCTCAGACTGCCTTATCTCCGTCATTTTACCTCTTTGCTTTTACTTACCTTTCCCATTCTGAGGAATGGTAGGGGGCGCTCTGCTGGTTAACATCTTCCTTGTTGCTGGCTGCGTGGGCAAGAATTCTGGGCAGGGAGCAGGGTGGAAATAAACAGTCAGGGATCTTTCTTTTCTCTCTCCTCACAAAGTGGGTGCCTGCTCTCAGGTCTTCCAGCCACACTAAGGGTCCAACCTCTTGTCCAGCACCAGGCGATGCTGCTTCTGCCTCAGTCTGCACAGAACAGTCAGGCTGGGGGAAGAGCCTACAACCCCGCTGCCTGTCACTGCCTGCCCCCACCGGCCCCAGGCCTTTGCTCACCGTCGCACAGGACAGCTACGTCCTCGTAGTGAAAGCAGTTGTGGACACCCCAGCCTCGGCTGCCGCACTCGCTCAGTGCCGCCTCCTGCCCTCGGCATTCCACGTTATCCAGCAGGATGGGACCCCTGCCCTGACCAAAGGCAAGGGGTCGCGGCACGGGCAGCGCCAGGCCACAGCCCAGCTGACGACACACCACATTGGCATCCACCACATCCCAGTCATCGTCACAGACGCTGCCCCAGGAGCCACCATGCAGGACCTCCAGGCGCCCGCGGCATCGGCTCGGGCCCCCCACCAGCCTCAACTCTGCAAAGAGAGTTGAGTTGGCACCAGACGTCCCTATGTCCAGCCCACAGGATGCCCGCTTTGCTGTGAAGCCTTGGGTGCCTTGGGGTCAGTCCTTCTGTGGGCGGACTGCTGGTGCTTTGGAGGGGCTGTCCGGGATCACAAGGGCTGCTTAGTCCTTACTCCCTGAGGTCACTGGCTGCCAGAGGAGCACCTGGGAGAAGGGGAGGGCGGGGGAGGGACAGGCACCTACCTGGCAAGGGCAGCAGAGTGGGCTGCAGGGCACTAGCTGAAACGAGAAAGAGCGTGGGCTTGTCTGCCCATCCTTTGGCTGCCAGGTCCCAGGAACGTAGCCTCCCTCCCCCACGCTCCTTAGGATCAGCCTCGCCACCAGTGTTTTCTGGGAGTGTTAGGGTCAGCCCCCCTGACCTCACCGTCCTCTCCCAAACGGGTCCATGGCCCACCCCGGAAAGGTCTGTGAGACTTGGGCACAGTGGCACACGCCTCTAATCCCAGCATTCAAGAAGCTAAGGCAGAAAGATTGCAAATTGAAGTCCAGCCTGGGCAATTTAGTGAGCTAGCAAAATACTGTCTCAAGTGCCGGGCGTGGTGGCTCACACCTGTAATCCCAGCACTCGGGAGGCAGAGACAGGAGGATTGCTGAGTTCCAGGCTCGCCTGGGCTACATAGTGAGCTCAGGGCCAGCCTGAACTACAAAGCGAGACCCTGTCTCAAAAAAAAAAAGATACCATCTCAAGGAGTGGAGAATGTAACTCAATGTAGAAACTCTGGGTTCAATTTCCAGGACAAAAAAAAAAAATCTGTATAAGACACAGCCTGCCTATGTTTCTCTACTCCTTTAGGTTCCCACTACCTGCTGAGTCCCAGCAGCTGAGCCCTCTCCCCAAGGCCTTCTAGTGTCTTCTAGTCACCACGATTTCGACCACAAGCCTTATCCCAGCCCCTTTTGTTTGTTTAGAGACAGGGTCTTGGTATGTATTCCAGGTTGGTCTTGAATTCACTGTGTAGCCTTGAACTTCTAGCGATCCTCCTGCCTCAGTCTCCCTCAGTGCTGGGACTACAGGTGTGTACCACCATGCCTGGCTCCCAGTTCCCTTCTTACTACTTCTTTTTCCTCTTCTTCTTTTTTTTATTTTTTTAATTTTTACTGAGCTGCAACTCCAGGCCTTTTTATTTTCTGTGACAGGGTCTTGCTAAATTGCCCTGGCGGGTCTTAAACATGCCATCCTCCTGCCTCAGTCTCCTTCAGCGCGTGGATTATAGGTGTGTGCCACACCATACCATAGGTAGCTCTTCTTTATTCTTTTTCTGTCTGTCTATCTATCTACCTATCGATCTGTCTATCACTCTATCTATTGAGACAGGGTCTCGCTTTGTAGTTCAGGGTGGGCCTGAGCTCACTATGTAGCCCAAGCAAGTCTTGAACTCAGAAATCCTCCCGCCTCTGCCTGCCGAGTGCTGGGATGACAGGTGTGAGCCACCAAGTCCAGCTCTTCTTTGTTCTTAAACTAGGATAGTCTCTAGGTGATTTGATTCCATCTCTTCTATCAGCTGCCTTCCCAGCAGCCATTGGAGAGCCTGTACCTTCCCCTCCTTCTGTATTTCTGGTGTCCCCTGACTTCCCACTTTTGGGGTGCCATTAGCTCTCACCTTCAGTACTGAGCCCTCCATTCCCCAAACTCACATACTTTTTTATCAACCCCAGGCTGTGTCAGAGTGGAAAGAAGCCTGGAATCAGCATGTTAAACACCCACCTCTCACTGTAATCTGTCAATGAGGAAACAGGTTTTCTGCGACACTCACCCAGAGGCAGGAGGAGGAGGAAAGACAGGGCTGGGGGGAGGGGTAAAGGGGCAGCACCCCCATCCCCAGGCCTCCAGCCCCTGCTCATCTCATCCATTGGGGGACCGAGAATTCTGATTCGCATCTCTGCTTCCTCGTGCAGCCAGCCAGCAGATGGCCTCTCAGATGGTCCCATCAAGGGGTTGGGCAGCATCACAGCTGGAACATCTGGAATTCAAGATTGCAGTGTGTGCTGTCCACTAGAGGCACCAGCTTCAGGGAACACATGTCATTGCTCCTTGGCTTTGACGCTCCTGGTGGAAGCAAGGGCACTGGCAACAGCTGGGAGCTGAGAGAAAGATGGGTGTGGTTGGAACTCAGGAGGAGTTAGGTTTGGCTGGGGCCACAGGTGCGAAGGAGGCAAAGGGTGGGTGGTGAGCTTGGCCAGGCCTGCTGGGCCCGGCCGTGATGGTTCCCAGGCTCACAGCGTACCCTCCAGTGTGATGGGTGCCATGAGTGGCACTTAGCCCACTTACTCTTAGAAGGGTTTAGATATACCTTTATTTTTTCCCATGGATTTCTCTCTCTTTTTTTCTAGTTTTTTGAGACAGGGTCTTGCTGTGTAGTTCAGGCTGGCCCTGAGCTCATATGTAGCCCAGGCAAACCTCAAACTCAGCAATCCTCCTGCCTCTGCCTCCCGAGTGCTGGAATTACAGACCTGAACCACTACGCCCCACATTGTGTATATAGCGCTGATTGCTAGTGGGTGTGAGTCATCATGCCCAGGATTGTGGTGTGTGGTTACCAGGTTGAACCAGGGACCCTACACTTGCTAGGCAGGCTCTGGAACCACTGAGCTAAATCTCCAGCCCTATTTGTTTGTTTTTTTGAGATAATGTCTTGCTGTGTATTCCAGGCTGGCCTCAAACTCATGCCTCAGCCTCCCAGAATCCTGGGATCACAAGGTGTGTGCCACCACATCCAACATCTAGATTTCTTAAAATAATTTTTAAATTATGGTATGAAAACAAAAAGTACATAAATATGCCAGGCATGGTGGCTCACGCCTGTAATCCCAACACTCGGGAGGCAGAGGCAGGAGGATTGCTGAGTTCGAGGCTTGCCTGGGCTACAGAGTGAGCTCAGGGCCAGCCTGAACTACAAAGCGAGACCCTGTCTCAAAAAGAAATAAAAAAAATAAAAATAAATTTAAAAAGTGCATAAATCCTAAGTGCAGAGCTCTGTGCATATTCTCGCCATGTTATGGCCACCCCCAGACCCTCCCTCCTCCTTTTTTACAGACTTTAGGAAGAATGTGACACTAGGTTTGCAGGTGATGGATTAGTTGACTGGGCCGAAGCAGATGGAGGCTGCTTCAGGGGCTGATAAGGCTCTCAGGACTCCAGATAATGAGGGGCAGAGAGGAAGGAGAGATGGAAAAGATAGCTGAGGCAGAGCTGGCAGGGCCCAGCTTCCATGGCTAGCCTGGGCTGGGGCAGAGGGGCATCTTGCTGTGTCCAGGCCACCTCATAGGGCACTGGAAGAGAAGGTGGAGTGAGGACACTGTTTGGGGTCTGTCAAGACTGAGGTGCCTGGGACAGTGCCCCTCCCAAAGGACCCCCAGCCCCATGGCCCCGTCTGCCCCAGGTTCACTCTGCCCTGGCACACAGTCTGCTTAGGCAGTGAGTGAAAATGTATCTGGATGTAGACATGAGGTTTTCAATACCCCATTCATGGGGCCCAGGATGGCCCCCAGAGGAATAATCAGCTTTTGTTCTCCCTCGCCTGGACTGGGGACAGCTGGGAGCCGGGAGCTGAGAGCCGTGAGGAGGGGGACAGCCACGGGCCTGTCTTTGCTGGGTGGGGATACACAGTTTCCTAGGCTTTCTCCTCCCCAGGCCCCACCCGGTGGCAGGCCCTGGGGGTAGACAGCTTCCAGAGACCTGCCAGGAATCCTCAGGTGCCTCTGCCCTTTCCCCTGATACTCAGGCTCAGGAGTGAGGAAGAAAGACCCTGAGCCTGCTCTCCATGGACTTCAAATCTGCTCTGACCCCAGAGGTCCCCAAGGTCCTAATGAAGCCAGCCTTCATCACCAGCTTTGAATTGACCCTTCCAGTTTCTTGTGCCTCCTCCCTGAGGGTGCTGGTCAAGCAGAAGGCTTCCCACCCCTGTTTTAGGTCACTGTGGCTCTCAAAAGCCCTTGCATTCCTTTTCCATCCTTCATAAGCAACTTGAGTCACCCTGCGGTTTCTTTACAGATCATGCAGGTCATATCAGTGGGTTGAAGAAGCTGCTAAGCCTTGCTGTTCTCATCTGCAAAACGGGATCGGTGAGGTACTTACCTCCTACAGGTGTTGCTAGATTCAATGAGCTAATGTTTATTAATAGTTGAGCCCAAGTACCACAGTAAATGTAGCAGTTATTATTATAACTGTTCTCCCTCTCTAGACTGTGGACCCTCGAGGGAAGGACCCAGATCTTATTTAATAGTGGTGGCACAAATGTTTATCGGATGGCTGAATGAAATGATAGTCGCAGAAGCATAGTTTGTAGCTGTCACAAGGGGCTCAGGAGATCATGAAGGACAATTATTCATCTGACCAATGGGAGATGATACACACACACACACACACACACACACACACACACAAAGTGAATTTCGTACATACCTGGGGAAATGTTTTGGGTTCCTTCTGTCCCTTCTAGAGTCAGTCCAAACTGGAATCGGAAGTTTAGGAGAGGGAAGGGTCCCCCAAGTGCGAATTAACACCAACCTTTCTTCTCTTTCCAAAGCTGTCAGGTGAGAAGAGCCGGGGTCCCTGTCCATGGAGCTGACTGTGGCCCCGGCCTGTCCCCGCCCGACCTTAGGGGTAGAGCAGTAGAGAGAGGCAGTGGCAGGGCACAGGCGGCCTGGGGCCTGGAGCGGCCACAGAGGAAGGCACCAGGTGGAGGAGGAGCCTCAGGGCTGGGGGAGGAGTGGGCTGCAGGCCAGGGGCTCAGGTTTCTCAAGGTCCAGGAGGTCTCCACCCCTTTGCCAGCCGCTGGGTACTGCAGCGACTGCCCTGATCTAGTCAGCTCCACGGGGTCCTGAGTCCCGCAAACATTGTCTCAGAAGCCACCAGACAGGGTGGGTGTCCCATTCAGGCGGGGCTTCACTCTCAAGGCTGCTGACTTTGCCTTCCTGAAGGGTTCTTCCTGCGTTCGGATACCTTTTGGCCTTGTGTAATTACAGGTGACAGGGAAGGAAGGACACAAGGCTTTTTCTGTAGCCACAGTAAAGTGCTGGGCTGGACACTCAGCACCTTTCCACCGGAGCCACAGGGGTTAGGGGCCATTCCGAGAGCTGGCTGGCACCCTCGCCACCCTGGGATGAGTCTAAAATACAATCACTACAATGGAAACAAACAGAAAAACAATCTCCCTTCTCAGGTTGGCCCCATGAATCCCTAAGGCGCCAAACTCCTCTGATGCTCAAAGCACTGGTAGAAAATAGTGCGATATGCCAGGCGTGGTGGCTCACGCCTGTAATCCCAGCACTGGGGAGACAGAGGCAAGAGGACTGCTGAGTTGGAGGCTTGCCTGGGCCACATAGTGAACTCAGGGCCAGGCTGAAGTACAAAGTGAGACCCTGTCTCAAAAACAAAAACAAAGCCCGTGTAACTGTTCACAGTAACTTTATTTGTAATACTCTAACCTAGAAGCAACCCAAATGTCCTACAACAGGTAAACCATGGTGCACACAGGTAGAGCATGAACTTACCCTACAGCAGAAAGGAATCAACTATTGGGCACAGACTTAGCTCAAGTGGTACCATGTTTACCTTGCAAATACAAGGGCCCAAGTTTGATCCCTGGTACCAAAAAGAGAAAAGAAAGGGCC
>PVIC010042009.1:0-15911 GCA_004025085.1 Thryonomys swinderianus | reverse complement strand
TGGGTAGGGATATGGGTAAAAATGAGAATTAACTTGTGGCATATACTGGTACAAATTTCCCAATGTTATATGTGATTTTGAGATGTATATAAATTGTACCAATAAAGAATTCAATTAAAAAAATCCTACTATATCTATGTAGTTGCGACTCTCTCACTTCCCAGTTAAAAAATCATATAAGGGGAAAGGATAAATATGATTTGGAAAGAAAAAGAAATAGCATGTATACAAGTCGTCAGGGGTTGTGGTTGTGCAGGGATACAGGTAAAAATGAAACAACAACACTGGTCATTCGAGAGATGCAAATGAAAACAGCACTGAGATTTCATCTCACTCCACAAAGAATGGCCGCGATTACAAAATCAACCAACAATAAATGCTGGCGAGGCTGTGGGGAGAAAGGAACCCTTGTCCACAGTTGGTGGGATTGCAGACTTGTGCAACCATTGTGGAGATCTGTGTGGAGATTTCTCAGAAAACTAGGACTAGGGATCCCATTTGATTCTGCTATCCCCCTGTTAGGAATATACCCAAAAGAATTAAAAAAATCACATCGGAAAGACAGATGTACACCCTTGTTCATAGCAGCTGAGTTCGTGATAGCTCAGTCTTGGAAACAACCCAAATGCCCATCAACTGGAGATTGGATAAAGGAGATGTGCTTTTTTTTTTTTTTTTTAATAAAATGGAGTATTATTCTACCATAAAGAATGACAAGATCGATCCATTCATATGCAAATGGATACACCTGGAGGACACACTAATAAGTGAAATAAATAGATCACAGATAGGCAAATACCAAATCTTTTATTTGATATGAGCACCTATAGATGCAAATGAGCTCTAGAAAGTATGATAATTTTTGTAGAATGGGAAATTTCCAAAGGAAATTTGGTGTGGGAATGTAATGAGGGGAAGGAATAAATGTGATTCTGAAAGAAAATAAAAGAGCATGTATGTAGGGGGTGGGGAGGTGTAGTTGGATAGGGATATGGGTAAAAATGAGAATTAACTTGTGTCGTATACTGGCACAAATTCCCCAATGTTATGTGTGATTATGATATGTATATAAATTGTACCAATAAAGAATTCAATTTAAAAAATATGAGAATGAACTTATGTCATATACTGGTATAAATTCCCCAATATTGAGCTTCTTTTGTTATGAGTAGGTTCAAAAAGGTATGACAATTTGGGTTCTGAAAGATAGCAGTTTAGAACTTTGTATAGTTTTACCTTAAATGTGAATGATCTAACATTAGCAGTTATATGAAAATGTTTGCCAATTAGGTGTTTTATCATATTTATACCAGGGCTATGTTAAAATTAATTACTTATAAAAGTTCACTTACTCCTCTATACCTACGTACATATTTGCTACTGAGAATATACAGATATTCAGATAGACATATACATAAGAGCAGTTTTTATGGAGATTGAGGGTGGGTTGGAAAGAGACCAAGAACGTGTTGCAAGTTAGAATAGGTGGGCTTCAGTATGATGGTGTCTTTTGAGCAACCTTGAAGAGAGGAAATTACCAAGGCAGACACTGAAAGAACTTTCAGGCTACAGTGGTGTCCTAGGAGGGAGATGCCTCTAGCCTCGGCACAGTGCTGGAAGGAGAATTTTGTGAATTGAGCCCAAAACTGGGAACAGGGAGAGTTTGGGTGCTTAGGGTCAGGGTTAGGAAAGGGAAGAGATTCAGTGCGGTCGTGGATGGAAAAACATGCTCTCATATGCATACTTCCTGGATGTGGCCAGGCCAGGATGAAAACAGCGGTCTGTGAGGAGGGCATTGCAGGGCTGCAGACTGCTGTGGATGGGGACTTTGGTCAGAATCATGCCCAAGGGTAATGATCAGATCCTGGTTGAATTTTAAAAGCACAGTCAGCAGGATTTTCTGGGGAACTGGACGTGACCTGTGAGAGAAGCACCAGATATCTCCAGCGTCTTCGGTCTGAGCTAATGCGAGTGGATTGGGTATCAGATGTCCTAGACTAGGTTGTACTTGAAGTAACTGTGGGATTTGACATCAAGAGGACAGATTTGCATGTGTTGCATAATGATATATATATATATATATATATATATATATATATATATATATTAGATATCTGAGTAGATTTCAGAGAACTAAATTTTCAAATGTGAAGTTAGAAATTTCTGTGGAAGAAATATGTATCTTGGATATCTTGTCACACCCAGGATTTAAATATATTCAAAGCCAGCAACCTGGATGAGATCACCACACCACTGCATCTAAGTAGACAAAATAATCATGGACTGAGGCCTGGGGGACTTCAACATTGGTAACAAAATATTAATATTGAGTGTATTTGAATTTATTACTCAAATCTCAGTTATTTTTAATTTCTTTATCATGTTAAGTATATGCAATCCAGTCATAAATATATTTTAAAATTATAGGCACAGGGGCTGGAGGGTTAGCTCAGCGGTTCCAGTGCCTGCCTTGCAAGCGCAAGTTCCTGAGTTTGATACTGGTAACCACATACAATGCTGGGCGTGGAGACTCATGCCCACCACCAATCAATACCACATACCACAGTGCCGGGCGTGGTGGCTCACGCCTGTCATCCCAGCACTCGGGAGGCAGAGACAGGAGGATTGCTGAGTTCGAGGCTTGCCTGGGCTACATAGTGAACTCAGAGCCAGCCTGAACGACAAAGCGAGACCCTGTCTCAAAAAAAAAAAAATTATAGGCACAGTTTCATCATGTGTTGTTTTGATTTCTATATTAAATTTAGTGATAGTTTTAGGCAGAAATAAATGAATACAATTATCCCCATAATATTTCCTATTTTTAAAATGCCTTTGGCAATTTTTCTTTACTAATATTTTCCTAACAAAATAAGCGTTTTAAATTATATTTCCAGAAGTCCAATCTGTATAGCATAAATGGAAAAAATGAGCACATTAAACTAAATATATATAATTATGTTTAGCAATAAAGCAGAGAAAATGCGGGTCAAATGAATTCTGTGTTGAGTGATGCATTTAACATTTGTCCTAATTACTGACATTCTCACAATCATCATTTTCAAGAACTTTTTAGTTGGATCAAATGATATAGGAAAAAGGATCTATTGTCATAAATACACAGCCTGCTTATTATGATTCCTTCTTAGATAATATTTGTGACATTTTCCATTACTTGAACACTTTACAAAGCTTAACTGGAAACTTCTGCTTTTCATCTTTGTTTACATGAAGTAATATGATTATTTATGTATAATTAGAATTCTCCATCTAAACTGTGAAATTTCGTAACATTTCTTTTACATCGTGACTCAGTGTTAAGTTCCAGCTAATGATTTAGTTAAATGTGTTAAATATAAATTGTGAAGTTGGTAAAAGGTAAAACTTTTTGCTTCCAATAACCCATAGCCCAGGATTACATTTCTATTAATGATGCCTACCAAAGCATGAATACATAGATAAATATGTAACCCTTCCCGGGGGCACACTCTCCCCTGTACAGGTAACTCGTATCAGGTTTTTATTTTTGTTTATTTCCTTGTTTTCCTGATTTTTTAAATTTAAACAAATATTTTTTTGAACTCTCCATTTGGTTTTGTCTTGAAATTTTTACCAATTTCCATAAATGGAAAATAGGTCATCACTATCTTTTCTATGTTAATAATCCTAATCTGCACTTTGTGTATACTCAGCTTTAAATTCCTTGAACAAGTTTTTTTCTCTCTTTCTCTTTGTGTTAATTAGTAAAATGCAAACCAGTCAATTGTAAACAATTGCAAGTTGTGCCAACAGTTCAGTAAAAAAGTCATTCCAATATGGATAAAAATATCTCTTCATTCTTTTATAGTTCTGAAAAACTAGACAGTTTTTGAAATTTATAGATCTGTTTTTACACTACTAGAAACACATTTTACAAATATAGATCTATAAATGGAGTCCATAACCTTTAATAACTTTACCATTATAATTCTGTTTTTAATGATACTGTGATTATCATACTGTCTGATTTATAAGTCATACAGAGTCCCATGAAGGAGTCCAGTGCAAAATCTTCAGCGTTTCTGTGCAAACCTTCTAGTTCCCCATGTGGATGCCCAAGCGACTCTGCAGAAAACTCCGGGCAATGGGAGGAGTTCGTGTAACTAAATATTGAAATGATTCATATACCAAATATCCGTCCGAAAAGTTAAATAATATAAATGAAAATAAATATAGTAGAAAACACAAACAAAAATCTAGCAAAATGTATGGTCTGATAATTTTAGAAGTAAAAAAAAAACATGTTGAATCTTGGTTGTAATCTGGAAAATTATAATTGTAAGAACAATATGGTATTTTAAAATTTATGGTATTAGTGAGATTTGTTAAAATTAATGGTGGTGAGAGCATAAGTATTTTAAAGATATAAAATACCATTGAGTCTGCTATATTCTGACACTTTTGATATAGCAGTAAAAACAGAAGATCTTCACTTCAGTAAGTTAATATCATTAGAATTGCAATTTGTAGTTTTGTTTTTGTTTATTTTATTTTGAGACAGGGTCTCACTTTGTAGTTCAGGCTGGCCCTAAACTCAGCCCAGGCTGGCTTAGGCAATCTAAGCAATCTTCCTGCCTCTGCCTCCCAAGTGCTGGAATTACAGGTGTGAGCCACCAGGCCTGACACTGTGGTGTGTGGTACTGATTGCTGGTATGGGTCACCAAGCCTGGCCTTGTGGTACGTAGTTACTGGGGATAGAACCTTGTACTTGCTAGGCAGGAGTTGGAACCACTGAGCTAAATTCCTGGCTTTTTTTTTTTTTTTGACAGTTATAGGGGATCGAACTCAGGCCCTTGTGTATCCAAGGTTGGTGGGGTACTTCTTGACCTAAATCCCCAGCCCCCATCAGCTTTTTTAAAACTGTGAAGAAGTAACACAAGAAAGTGGGAAAGGAGTAAAAAGGGAAATTCTGTTTTGTCACATTTCCTATATATTTAACAACTGCTTTAGCCACTCACAAGAGTTATCACCTTGCCAGGATAGTGGAGCGAGCTCAGAAGGTCTCCCCATCGGTGAAGTACTGATCTTTCAGTTGCTGCTTTAACTGGCTCCGGAGTGGGTTGAATTCATGGTGGAGGAGTAGGAGCGTTAGGAGTAAAGGATACAATCATGAATTATTTCCCATTTTGGGAAGAGCTCTCATCACAAGACAACATACTGGCTTCATTTTAGCTTAATATTTAACTTTGAAAAGATCAATGATCTTTATAACTGAGAAATAACGCAGTAGTGTGAGTTAAATGCAACTCCATTTACATCCTGAAATCTTTCTCTCTCTTTATCCTCACTCTTGCTCTCTGTCTCTCTCACACAAAAACACACAAGCACACACCTGAACATTTAAACTTATATAATGGTTATTTCCACATAAAATTTATACCGCCAGGCACATAAACATACAGAATTGCTGATGAAGTTCTATGTAACAGTGATACCAGTAAGTTATTCTATACAGAGAGGGAATGAGGAAGACAGTTTCAATTTTAAGCTAATTTATCATTACAAGTCTTATTAGGAGAAAACAAACATTCTTGCATTTCATTTATCATTGAAAGCAAAAATCTATGTTTCTTACATTCTAGCAAGCATTCTCTCTCATGCCCTGGGGCAAGGAGAATTGATGAGGAAAATCCCTAATTTAAATTAGAACAAAGTCAATAAGTTTTGTTTTTGTATTTTGTTAATAAACTAAGTTATACGATTTCACAGGTTATACAAGGAAAGTAGAACCGGGTGACATAAATTTGCTGCAAAATGACTGCTGTTGTCACTTATCAATGTCACGTCATTCCAGGTTTTTTGTTTTCAGAGCAGACAGTGGTTTGTAGCTCCTCAAACACAATGAATATCTGTGCTTTCAAGCATGGAGAAGCCTGTGGAGATTGAAGTGCATTTTGCTGACAACTTTCTTGTGCACTACATTTAGATGTTGTCTTGATATATCTTTCAGGACACATCTATATCTATTTTATATTTTTATCCTCTTGTGCCAGCATGAAATATATAAATAGAAATTAGAATAAACAAACAGATAGTTCAACCTTATTAAAACAGATTGCTTTGTGCTTGTAGGTATTATCAATATTATTTTCTAATTTATTTTAAGAAATTTCTGTGTATGTATATATGTGCATTCAGCTGAAATAAGAACATGCAATATTTATTTGTAAATAATGTAATAGCTTTCAATGGACCAAATAGACAAGTTATAATATTCCTTAAGACACCTAATTTTTCTGAGCAATGAATTCATTACTTTCTTGTGTATAAAATAAAAGCAATGCTAAGAAAAAAAAGGGAAAAAGAGATCTCTTGAAGAATATCTGGGTACATTTATTGGTAAGGAAGTTGAACATCTCAGTGATCCATTCCATACCTGGTGGAATGCGTGTTTTTAGAGATGAGTTCTCTTTAATTTCATAAGGAGACCCAGTGACTATTAAGAACCCCATCCCAGATTATGTCTATAAATTGGTTTAATATCTTTCTCTTAAAGACAGAAATTTAATTTTTGTCAAAATAGTGTTAGTACAAACTAAAAATGTTGTTATAAAATATGATAGTGTGAATACTGTTGAATAAATATTTCAGATAATTTCTTCTAGACATAAGATCGGATCTCACTGCCTCTGAAATTAGCTGTGCTTTCATGAACAAACATAATGAAAATATGTTATTTTTACTTTTCCTTCTGACAGTACTGAGCTTGAGGGTAATAAACTTCTTACAGTAGCAAACATCAAAACCTGAAGACAGAGCTGATTTAGCATGAAAGAAAGAAGCCAAAGTAGATTCATGTAAAACCTCTATGTTCAGTAACATAATAATGTCGCATCATAGGCCACTGAAGATGTTAGGTTGTTTTGACATACCACAGTCTTTCTTTAACCTGAAATCAGTTTTTTTTTTTTTTTGTGGCTCTTGCCATAGAAAACAAATGATTGCAGGCTTGGTGTGATGGCTCACTCCTATAATCTCAGCACTAAGGAGGCAGAGGCAGGAGGATTGCTGTGAGATCAAACTTAGCCTGGGCTGTGTAGTGAGCTCTGAGCCTGAACTACAAAGCGAGACACTGTCTTTAAAAAGAAGGAAAGGGAAAGGAAGTGAAGCAAAGGAAAGGGAAGAGAAGGGAAGGGGAAAGGAAAGGAAAGGAAAGGAAAGGTGAAAAGAAAAGAGGAAAGGAAAGGAAAAGATAAAAGAAAAAAGGAAGAAAAGAAAAAAGAAAAAGAAAAAAAGAAAAGATTATATGTACAGTATAAGGCATAGGGCATATCAAGACTGCAGTAAAATCACAGCGAGTCATGTGTTACTTTAGATCTCTTGGACCTAAAGTAGTAGATGGTTGAACTACAGTCCCCCTCCACTGAACGTATGTTCACTGAATTCATGTGGTACAGTTAGATTGCATCTATCTCTTTCCCCCTTTTTAGTGCAGTTCATAGTTTTTTTTTCTAAAATTTTTGTCAGTTTTTAAAAATCAGAAATAGCACAATTGAAATTATCTCAAATAATATTGGTTAAGAAATTCAAGATCCTAAAGATGAATAACATGAATAAGAAAATTCTGTTTTTATTGATTTTTTTTCGTAGAAAAGATATGAGTAACACAAGCTTTTGGCCACTTCCATATATAAAAACACTTTCATTTTGCTCTTAAAATTGACTATTTTTGTTTATACAGTTTTAAGGTCAATGATAGCCAAAATGTTGAAGAGACAAAGACCTTTTTACTTTGTCAATGTTATTGAATATCATTAAGGAGACATCCTTGCCTGTTTTATTCTTTTTATTTAGAAATAATATTTTTTGTATATCATTATTAAATTGGAAAATTTTAACTGTTCTTAGTATTAGTGAAACATGAGTTCATTCTCTGTTAAATGTATCTTAAAAATTGTTTGCTTTTTCTCATACTAGAAAACAGATACAATATGAAAAAAAGGGAAACAAAGCTTATGTATTTAGGGGTGGAGGGTTGAGGGGTGGGTATGGGGAACAGGAAAAAAATGAGAATCAAATTGTGTCATATACTGGTACAAATTCCCAATATTGAGTGTGATCACAATGTGTATATATAATGTAAAAGATAAAAATTTAAAAAATATATTCGCTTTTTGTTATAATGCATCCTTTCTAAAAATGAGGGCTAGTTCAAGATAAGAATATTTTGATTTTTTTTTTTTTTGAGACAGGGTCTTGCTTTGTAGTCCAGGCTGGCCCTGAGCTCACTGTGTAGCCCAGGCAAGCCTTGAACTTGGCAATCCTCCTGTCTCTGCCTCCCGAATGCTGGGATGACAGGTGTGAGCCACCACGCCTGGCACTGTGGTATGTGGTGTTGATTGTTGGTGGGTGTGAGTCTCCACTCCCAGCATTGTATGTGGTTACCGGGGATCGAACTCAGGACCTTGCGCTTGGGAGGCAGGCTCTGGAACCACTGAGCTAACCCTCCGGCCCAAGAATATTTCGATTTTATACTTAGTGCTTTGAATTCTCAGGTTTCTTCTGTTGGAGCAACTTTTAGAGAGAAATTAAAAGTACTTTATGTTATCATTAACCTGTTTTTATTATTTTTATGTCTCTTTTCCTTCCTATCAAAACTTCTAGATATTTTAAAGTAGTTAAAAATGAGAGGTTACTTATGTACTCATTATTTTTTCCCAACATTTTATGGAATTTTTAAGTGTAGAAATTGTACTTTAATTTATAGACATCTTATTTTCTGATTATACTCCTTTTAAATTTATAAATTACTCTAAACGTAAAATGCTTTTGTGCTCGCTACGGCAGCACATATACTAAATGTAAAATGCTTTTGATTCTTGGTATAATACTGATATATGATAACTTTTTTTACTCAGATTAATAGACAAAATCTGGCTAGAGAAATTATTATTTGTAAAGATTAAATATTTGTTTTTTTGTTTATTATCCTGTTATGATTGAAGACAATATCATGAGTTATTATGTTTCCTTTGCAATTATAATTGTTTATTCCTCTGAATTAGAGAGCTGCAAATATGTGTCCTTTGAGTAGGCATGTACTATCATTAGCACCATACAACTAAGGATTGGGCTTAAACTATCATGCTTTTGAGTAATGATAACTTGTTGAGTGGAAGGATGGGACTTTCTTTTTCTGGTTTCATCTGAGTGCCTTATCAAGGTCTAAAGAGATACTCGGCTATATTCTCCTTTTCAATCACTTGAGCTTCCCACACAAATACGTTGATGTAGAAAATCCTAAAGTGATGATTAGAGTTTGTGTCTAGATACAAATGCTATTTTCTGCTTTGTTGGACAGTGGTCATTTTAGGCCCAGTCTTAGCATATCTTCTATTACATATTTAATTGTGCTAGCAGTTCTCAAACATTTTGGCATTAGGATTAGTTTGCAAATGTTTATTTATATGAATTGTCTTGTCCAATATTTGCCCTTTAAGTACTTAAATTCCCTTTGAAGTGACTTGATTCTCAAAATATTCAAACACATGATTAACTGCTCTTCTCTATGATGGTATCATCTCTGGGAAATTCCTCACTGCACATTGAAAGAGAATGAATGTAAGACATGGATAATAGTATTATTTCATATTATTATACAGATGTCTTTGAGTTCATGAGCAGGCTGAGATGATCTAGCTGTTGCATGGGAGACTGTGGCTGTCAGTTGGAAATTACTGAATTACCTTATTCAGTAGATTAGTGAGTGTAAATAGTGCTTGGAGATAATATAACCTATTTTTTGAACATCTTTTTTCTTTGCCACTGATAGTCTTAGTATGAATTTTCCACATTACTGAAGAATGTCGTCTGTAGACATACATCACACTTCTCCATGTCACTTTGTTTTATCCGTAAATTAAAGGATGACAGACACATTCACATTAAAGGATGTAGTGCTTGGTATGCACTGCCCTTGAGCATAAAGTCTATAGGAAAATGACACTTAATTTCCCAGCGAATTTCTGTTTTGGATTTGATTTTTCTCTCCTCTTTAGGCTCCAGTGGGTTCATACATCTGCTTTGTGTGCCTTTATAATCAGTTGTCCTTTCTCATCCATGGCCGCTGGCAACCGCTACTCTTTCATCGCTATTGAGAAAGCTAGTCGTATAGTACCAAGTCATGACAATGCCTTCTTCCACTTAGCTGTGCGTACTTGGATTCATTATTGTTCTCCCTACTGACATTTTTTCTTGTTTAATAATTGAATCTACTTTGTTCCTTGTGAATGAACATTTGTGTCGCTTATCAATTTTTGCAATGATGAAAGTTATAGGGAGTATTTTCTTCAAGTCTTAATGTAGATAGATTTTCATTCAACTAACTTTTTCTTACGTAAAGCTTTTATTAATATTTTGATGTGATTTCCATCTGCCACAAATATGAGTCATAATAGGAAGAGATAAAATAGAATGTAAAATATATTGATCTGATTTTTTTCCCCTTTTGGTGAAAAGAAAAGTGGATTTATTCAAAGCTCACTCTGAGGAGACCTTGGGTTTCAGGTCATCAACGAAATCACAAGGTCACTGCACATAACTCACTGCATACAGTTTTTCATAACAAGGAACAGTGGAGAAACTGGATACAGTGAGATAATACATGTGCAGGTTAGAGCCAAAAACATTTTTGATACATTGACAGTGAAAATGGAAGGATTATACTGCCTGGCATTTTGGAAAATTTCTAATCTATTAGTTTAAGAAGTCATAACACCAATAACAACTTTTAAATAAATTGATTTTTGGATTCATAAAGTTTTAACCGATACAAAAATAATTGTATTTCTTTTCCAGGGTAAAGCAGGCACCATACAGTGCTTGACACATGTATACATGTCTAGTATTTACATAAGGTTAAATATATTGATCTCTTCAAGCATTTTTCTTTTCTTTGTAGTGAATATATTCAAAATTCTTTCTTTTTAAAATATACAATACATAATTGTTATGTATAGTGAACATATAATGCAGTGGTACCCTAGGTCTTCTTGGTGTTATCTAACTGAATTGTTATAAATAATTATCCCTAAAATTGGGGCTAGACTACTTTCAACTGAATAATTTTTAGGAAAACAGGTCTTAGAGTACATTTGGAAAGGTTTGCTACTTTATGTATGGCGTTACTAACTGCTTTAGGGCCACATTGGACTTCTTTCAGGCTAGTGAATTTGTTGTCTTTAAACCTCATAATTTTTATTTTCATGGCTTTTTCACTTTATAAATATTTTCCTTTCTTTTAATTATTCAAAAATATTTGCTGAATATTACATATTAGGTATTTTAGAAATTTGATTACAAGATGCGAGGCCTCCTAGAACACGTCGCAGCCGCCTCCCAGCTGCGGTTTCGCTCTGGGCACCGTGGCTGTGTCGGCGAAGGAAACGCTCCTGAGAGTCGGTCCTCAGCTCCAGTCACTCAGCTCCTCGCCCAGTGTCTGTTGTGCCCTCAGCACCCACAACACAAATCTTCAGGTCACACTGAAATTCTTCAGCGGTAACTATTCCTTTAAAAAGTGTATCGAGCACCTTGGTACATTTTAGGTGGGATTTAGATCACATTCACCATTGGGAATTTGCAACTGTACTTGATATATCTTGACTCATATTTTTTTCTATTCCTGTAAACTAATAAATTATTTGCGATTTCATTTTTTTCCTTGATCCTCTTCTGTTGCCTGTTCAGGAGGCCCACATGATTGAGCTTCAGGCTGTTCCATCTAGCTTCCTAAATTTCCCTTTGGTGGTCTGGAACTCTGGTTTTGCATCTTTGCTAAATTTTTTCTCATTTCTATTTTTTTGTTGTTGTTTGTTGAGGTTTTTGTTTTAATACCTGGGTCGCTGCCTGTAAAATGCTTATTGCAAGTATCTTTCTTGCTCATATTTAGAACCCTTGGGGAATAGCTGCTTCGTGGCTACTACCAGGTAAAATTGGCCCTAGGGCCTTGAGTGTGTAACAACCCTTTGGAAATCCAAGTTCTGGCACACCAGAAAGAACTTTATCAAAACAATTATGTCACTACAGCCAAAGTAATACAACCAGTATCATCACCAGAATTGCTTTCTGGAAAATGACAAGCTGGTAGCTCCTATCCTAACACCTTTAACCTCCTGAACTAGACCTGTGGACACATGTCAAATTTAAAAACCAACCAGAGATATATTTTCAGTACACTAGTTCTTCAATCTATTGTCGTTCTTTGAGAAAAAGACTGATTAAGAGTCGATTGGGGTAAAGAAGTGAAAGGAGAGGGAGAGATTAAAAATAGAGACAGTGGACATAAGAAGGTAACACAAGACTTGGGAAACTGAAGACTGGAGGAAAAGAGAGATGGAGGAACAAATACAAAACCGAGTAAACTAACAGAAGTAGGACAGCTAGCAATTGTATCAGTCTTTCTTTAAGAATACAGGAGAAGAGGGAGAAGGAAAAAGTAAAAAGCTGGGAAACTAGAAACCATGTTCACCCTTCCATCCCAATGGAAGCCAGTCAGGAAAACCCAAAACAGTGCAAAGCTGTTCTCCCCAGCAGAAATGGCAGGTGGGGGCAGAAACTCGATTCATTTACCTGGCTTTTCTTTCCGGAGCTATGGGAGACTCTGGGACTTTCGTGTGACACACACGAAAGATATGCTATCTAAGTAAAAGGATATCTTAAAAAAATTACTGACTCCTTAGATATTAAAATACCTAATCACAGTTTCAAAAATCTGGAACCATCATTTATTTTAGTTCTCAGTTTATCACCAATGAATCTCTAAAAATAGAAAGTGGTTAACAAAGCTATATTGAGTTCATAAGTGAATGAAAATGAATAATGAAAGTCTGTTCTTTGTATTTAGGGATCATTTGCTTATTCGTTAATTGTACAAGTTTAAATTTTTCTTTAAAATTTTATTACATAAATGTAAGAAACAAAATAGAATAGAGAAAAACATCACAGAAATTTTAGTAATAGACTAAATCAAATACCAGTAGCATAATAGAATACTGAAATTAGTAGGAAAATGATGATTGTCAAAAAAACTTCTAAACTGTCCAGTATCTCACATTTTCACTTATTATATGATATTTAGGCTAAGATGATTATTATATTATGATAGCATTTGATATTTATTATTTTTAGAAAGGTATTAAAAAATTCCAAGAATTATTAAACTACTATGCTGTGTTATGGAAAAATGAGGATTCTAATTTATCTTCTAATTTTACTCTATCCCAATTTTGAAGCTTATGAACTGTAAAGGTCCCAAATATACTTCAAGCATGACTGTACACTACAGAAATTTGATACAGCAAGTTACTGACTTACAAACATTCAAGTTTCAAACTTCACAAATGCAAACAGACTTCATTTTGGACAAATTATGGAAAAACCTCACATTCCTACCAAACTTATCACAGTGGTGCTTGTGTGTATTGTATAGTCCAATAGAGTATATTAATGCTGTACAGTCCAGAACTTACTGGATTTGTATATTCTTGAAATTTTGTTTTACATTACTTGTTTGTGCCAAAAGTGTATAAGATTCATGTTGTCAGATTTACAAATGAGTCAAACTTAACGAATATTCTCCCAGAACAGAATTCATTTGTATGTTGAGGACCTACTCTACATGATGTACACATGTAGTTGTATGAACATTTTATGATATGCGCAAACATGTAAAAATGTAATGCCTTACCATTCCTATCAATTCGATCCTTAAGGATGTTAGAATAGTTTATTGCCTCTCCAAATTTTTCTGGAAGTTTCTCTTTAGATGTATAAACAAAACTATACTTTTTAAGAAAAATACTTTGGAAAATGTGATTGACTTATTGGTGTTGCTGAACTAAATTTTTTAGAGGATACTATGACTGGAAGTTAGAGATAGTTCTTGTTTTAAAGATCTTATTATAGTATAATTATAAATTGTTAGTAAATTTATTCTCTTTACTTTGGGTGATTTATCTTTGTTTTCTTACTTGGCAATTCTTACTAGTCTGCCTTATTTTGTAAATATTTGAATATTTGAAATCTTTTTAAAACTAATAATGTAGTTAAAATATATGTATTATCCTATGACAGCTGTATATATTTTATTAATGTAACACATATAATGATATAGCAGTATAATTTGAAATACATTTTAATATTTATTCACATATATACAAATGGGTTTTAGCTATTGTTTTCTATCACTCAATTAAAACATTTAATGATTTTGAAGTATATAAGATGGGAAATCAGGATACAATTTTGGCCTTGTCCTGATTACTATTTACTACTCCACGCTGTGGCTATACATTTTCAAAATTAAGAAAATTACACACACATACATATTTTAATATATAGTCGGATATCTGTCTATATATATCATATTTGATACACCACTCCATTTAGCTACCTCTCAAAAGTATCAGAACATAATTCTTATTGTTCTTATTTTAAAGACTTTGAATGTTTAAATTTATTGAGTACAATGTATGTATCTCCACAGAGTAAATAATGGACCAGAGACAAAAGCTCAGCTGTTGAGGTTCATCTTTTTTTTTTTTTTTTAATGTTCACCACATCCTAGCCACTGGCAGGGAGGTTCTAAACTCAGAAGTCCTGAGCGTCCCTTTTCTTCCTAAATAAGAAAGCAAGAAACAAGCTAAAACCCATCCCTTTCTGTAAATTTGGGGCTTTTGATGAAAAATTAAATGCCAGGGATTTTCGTTTTTGAAATACATGGAAGTCATTGTTTTTTAATTGATTTCCAGCAGAGAATGAAACAGCAGGTTAGACGAGGCCCGAGTGACTCCTTGGAGGTACCACAAAGTCAACACAGATCCTAAAATGCATCAGCTTTAAATGAGGGAGCTTAATCATAGTTGGTCTAGAGAGGCCTGCTTCCCCCGAGCTGGAATGAAAGCAATTCCCTCTCTTCTAACCCTGTTTAACAACTTTGAATTAAACCATCTGCTTTGTGTTCTCTGCCTCTGCTATCCATTCTGCCTTTGCAGCTCATCTTCCGTGTTCATCTTCCTCTCTCCTTTTGTTCGTTCCTTCCTTCCTTCCTCCCTTCTGCTTTTTGTACCCTCTTCCTATGTCTCTTCTTCACTTCCTTCTGTTTTCTTTACCTTTTGATCTTTAGAGAGTTTAACCACCGTTTGATTCTGGTTTCCCAAGGTTAACAATTAAGTCTATAATGTGTTTTAAATATTTTTTTTTTCCATTTTCAGTTTCAGTATAGAAAGAGAAATCTGTGATTTTGTCAGAAATATTACAACCATAATAGTAAAGTATTTAAGCAAAATTAGAAAATGTTCATGTCATTCTGTGTTCCACATGCATAAAGTACTCTATAGCAATATAACCTTAAGAAATGTCTTCTGATTTTCAAAAATAAAACAATTATTTTTTTTCATTTTTTCATATCATCTGGGGAGAAAAATTAAATGTTTTTATGAGGTGACAGTGCCAGTTAGCATTTTTAAGAATTGATAAATAAGGGAAAGAAAAGATTTGATGCTTAAAAGTGCAAAGTTATGTATATAAGGGGCTGAGGGCCATAGGGAAGGTAGAGGAATGGAAAAAATGAGAACTGCGGGGCCGGAAGGTTAGCTCAGTGGTTCTGGCTCCTGCCTCGCAAGCGCAAGGTCCTGAGTTCGATCCCCGGTAACCACATACAATGCTGGGTGTGGAGACTCATGCCCACCAACAATAAATACCGCATACCACTGTGCCGGGCGTGGTAGCTCACACCTGTAATCCCAGCACTCAGGAGACAGAGACAGGAGGATTGCTGAGTTCGAAGTTTGTCTAGGCTTCATAGTGAGCTCAGAGCCAGCCTGAACTACAAAGCGAGACCCTGTCTCAAAAAAAAAAAAAAAAAAAAAAAAAAAAAA
>PVIC010042008.1:0-15980 GCA_004025085.1 Thryonomys swinderianus | reverse complement strand
ATATGATGAGGGGAAGGAATAAATATGATACAGAAAGAAATAAAAGAGCATGTATAAGGGGGGAGGAGGGGGGAGTGGGTAGGGATATGGGTAAAAATGAGAATTAACTTGTGGCATATACTGGTACAAATTTCCCAATGTTATATGTGATTTTGAGATGTATATAAATTGTACCAATAAAGAATTAAAAGAAAAAAAAAAAAGAATTTAGCATCTTGAAGAGAAATGTTTCTCTCTCAACATATGGTAGTTTAACTTTGTCCTCAGGAAAGGGATGTGCAGAAAGTTTAGTGGTGGGGAACCCAGCTTATATAAGCATCATTGCAATAAATGCCCCAGGATATCCCTTCAGTGGTGAAATGTTCTGCAGAACAGAGGATCAGGGAACAAGTGACGTGAGGTAGGTGTTGGAGGCACTGAGCTAAATCCTCAGCTTCTGAATGGTCGGTATTGTTTCAGAACCCCAAGTCTCCTTCTTTTGAGAATCCTAGATTGCGAATGCCTTTGAGTAGCTGTCAGTCTGCTCAAAGGAGAAAGGTCATGTGTGTGAGGTGAGAAGAGTGAGGAAGAAAAGTCTGAGTTTCGGTGCTCTGGGACACAGATGGCAGAGCTTTCTGTGCATTCATTTGTCCATCTGTCCATGCAACCGTCCACTCTGTTTATCATGCAGCAAATCATCCAGGCAACCAACCAGTTGATCAGTGAACTATCAGCCTACCCACCTACCTAACCAGGCAACCAACAAATTGGCACCATCTCTGAGGGGATTAGATTTCCATGGCCATAAGCAAGGTCATGACAGTCCCTGACCGTGGAGACCAGTTGGGAAGAATGAGACCTGCGTGGCCTCCTCCAGCATTGAGAAGAAAGAGGGCGTGCAAGCGCGATAACACACTGCAGGTGTGATAACAAAAACTAGCTAAACATTTTACAGTTAGGGTGACCCTGGAAACAAAGAACCCAACTTGGCAGTTAGCGTTGCCAGGAGAAAACTACCCACCCATGTAGGATAAACAGTAGCGTCTGATATTCTAAATAAGGTGCCAGCCTGCTTAGGATAAACAGCAATACTTGATATTCTAAATAGGCCCACCAGCCCACTAGGGTGGAGAGTCAGGACTTTAACCCCCTCCCAAAAAAGATTCTAGATCAGAAATTCCTGTATACTTGTTACCTGACTTCTTTTTTCATTGGCTTCCTATTTAATCAATGTTACCTGAGCAAATAAACTTGTTGTAATCTTATTGTTTAATCATGGTTTTGTCAATTCTGTGATTTCTCATTGTACCAGTGTTGTGTAAGTTACTGTATTTGCAATGTTACTGGTTGACTGTAATTTTGTCCCACCGTAAACTCACCTCACCTCATAGCTTGGCTCCATAAAAGCCCACTGGGAAGTGAGGTGGGTGGGTCTCTCATTTTGTTTTAAGCAAAAGCTTTCTTTTTTAATAAAGTATTTTTCCTACTTTTAACCTCCATCCCTAGTTCCTAAAATTCATTCTTTGATTTTAGAGAACACAAACTTGCATTTCAGGTATCTAGCAAGTGGGGAGCTAGGCTTCCCTTGCATCACAGGGAAAAATCAAACCACTGAGGTTAAACTGTTTTCCCAGACAAGCAAGCACCATGGAAGGTGGAGATGAATCCTGTGGACTCTGCTTGTGCCCATGTCTGAGTGAATAAAGCCAAAGTGTGCCAGTTACTTGGGGCTCTATGTTGAAGCAAGACACGAACCCCAGGTTCCTCAGATTTTAACTAGTTTCTGTGTCTCTTTATTTTTTATCCTTGTCACTCCTTGGTCAGGTTGAAGCCATAGGCTGTTTCCTACACACAAACACATGGAATCTCTGGTGAACTTCATCAGCTTAGATTTGAGCCCACACAGCCCAGACATTGTGCTAAAAATTGCATTCCTGTTAAATCACTGACTCCTAACATCTTCCCCAAGAATTAACTGCATAGTGTGATTAACTGCATATCGTTAATGTAACACATAGAAAGAAACAATTTTAAAAATGTTAAATGAACTTTTAGTCAAAGTCCTACAGGTGGAAAACAGTAGAATCAGGTATCAACCCAGACTCATCTCCATTGCAGTCTCATCTGTGTCAGCTGGTTTTTGCTACATTTCATAGAATTTTGGCTGGATGAGCCTTGCTCATCTGAGCATGGGGTCCAGGTGAGTGACAGCACCACTGACCAGCCCCAGCTTGTGTGTGACCTCAGACGAGTGTCCAGTGCTTGGCGCCTTCTGGTCACCACTGGTAAACAGGGTGACAGTAGAACCTACAGGGTTGCTGTGAGGATCAAATGATTGAACACCTATGAAATGAGTGTCCATGCTAAGGAAGTGTTGGCTATTATGTTAATACTTCATTGGCAGACATTTCAGAGGAGTTCTGTTTTGGGCAAGGAAGATAATTTAGCTTGCAATATATAGAGGAAATAGTTGATATTTGCATTTATCTGAATGTGGAACAAGAGTAGTGTTTGTGCTGTCCATTTGGTCATGTGTCCTGAGGTCAGAGATCGTCTGGGCCCCCATCAGGAAAATGCCTGACCCATGGAAGGTGCTCAGTGTTAATTATTGGGTAAAATGAATGAATAAATAAATAAATGGGCTGAGGCATCATTTGTGGAGTAATTTCACATGGCTAAAAATGAAATACATAAATATAGTCCCAACAGGACAACAGACTGAACTGAAATAAGTTGATGGATGTGGGTTTCCTGCACACTTCAAGGAAATATAGCTCCCAGGAAGAAGCTGGAATTCATTCTCTTTCCGGTTTTGACACAAAGTGTCATTGCAGGGTTGTGGGCTGTGCTGGGCCAGGTCTTCACAGCGACCTAAAGTTCTCTTTCAGCCAGAGTAGGTGGCCAATCCTCACAAAAGAAAAGGACTTTTCTTCCTGTCCCTTAACTTCAAACTCGGGTCAAAGGCCTTAGGCTCCTCTGAAAATAAATAAAGCCCTGAGTAGACAAAAGGCATTCTGGAGCCAGCCCTCACTATAAACACTGGCCTTCCTTCCCTCTGGCTGGAAGCAGTAAGCTACTTCCTTGGGCACTGGCCTACTATGACCTCACTTAGCCTTAGTGCCTGCCAGGTCTGTGTGGGTCTCGAGGGAAGAGATGGAGAGGCTTCTGAAGGGAGTCAGGGGTAGGTCTCTCATAACCAGATCTCAGAAAAACAGAACATGTATATATCCCTTCTCTAGTTTACTATAAGCCTTATGTTTATGGAGCACATAATTCACAAGTAACAGTGACTTACCAATACTTTTTAGTGTAAATGCTTCATGAACCTTTGGTTTTCAGACAATGAACTCACTAATTTATGCAAAATTCTTATAGCTAGACTCACTGTGGTAGAACTGAGTATTGTTTTGACATAGGGGTCAGTTTATATTTTTGTGAACAAGTAAGACGAAAATGAAACAACAAAGATATTGGAAAACCACTCACTGGTTTGTGAATGACTTGGGTGATGTTTTGCTAAAAGAGGAAGAATGTTCTCTGGGTTTTGTGCTTATCCTCTAGAGTTGACAGAGCTCTAAGTATAATCTATATTATAGGCCTCACTTGAAGTCTGAACAACCCCCAGAACTGTACATTAAACTCTGAGGTGTAGCACTTGCTAACTACTCCCACTGTAACTGATTTCAAGTTGTGAAAGTGACAGCGATGAGTATGAATGAATTCGTGGAACACGCATGGGAGCTCGGCACTAGACAGTACCCTACCATAAAGATAGCAGAGAGTTAGGTAACCCACGAGCATGGATAAAACAAACTCAGTTAGTTAGGAGTAATAAGTTTTGAATATTTATTGTCTTTCATCAGTGTGATAACTGTGTTACGTTCATTATTAATGTGTTTAACAATTAGCTCTCTGCCTGGCTAAAAATTTAACAATTCATTTTCAGAGTGTGTAGGAGTCGTGGGCCCGGCCTAGTCAGAGAAAATAAGGCTCAGATGGAGAGGGGGCCCAGATGTGGTAGATGAGCCAGTGCTAACCCTAGGGACGATGTGGTTGAGTAATCCTTGGGACCTACTGGAAATGGAAGACAAAGAGAAAAGATGCTCTCTACAAAGGACATGCACAAATTCTCCTGCAGCTTTGGAACATTCTTCACTGGACTACCATGACTTTCACTTCAAGGGTTGAGACGGCTGGAGGGATGTTGCTTCCGTTCCTTGCTTGGCAGCTCAAATGTGGCAGCCTTTGGCTCCGTCAGCCTCCCTTGTTGGGGCATTGCCTGCAAATGGGCAGGCACATCCACTGCTCACCAGACGTAGCAAGGTTGTGACCTCCTGGTATGAATGCTGCCATTTTGGCTCTTCTGTTTAAACTGGAAGATATTTTGACCTCTGTGATTTGACTCTGAGGGTCCATGCTTAAAACTCCCACATTGAAAACATGAACAAGAGCAGACATTTTTCAAGTAATTGTTTCTTTATCATTGCTTCTTAAGCAATATTTATCTCAAGATAATGTCCAGTATAGTGCAGTCAGACTACTTCTTTATATCTTCAAAAATTTATCAAAATCATGTTATTGAGATTCTTTTGTATGTAAATTTTTTACAGAGATGGGTTAATTGGTTATAATTTATTCCAAATTTTACCTTCTGCCACTATGAATTCTTTACAATGGAATCTTATTTCCATTAAGTCCTTTTTCCTTGGTTTAACTTTAGTTAACCTAAATTGCATCAGGATATTTGATTCTTCTGTCGATCTTTAGTTTTTGACTCATTTTGCTTTGTGTAGTTAGCTGTTGTCCATTGTATTTTGGATCATTATTTTCAGCCAAGGTGGTGAGGCCCATACCCTGTCCCTTGAGCCTCTGTGGAGGCAGAGGTAGGACCAAGTCGAAGCAGAGCTGACCCAGATATCAAGTCAATGAAATGCCTTGCATTACGTGTTCATTCACAGCAGATGGCAGGTAGCAGATCAGTAGTAACTGCCAATGACAAGAATGTCATAAAAATGATGAGATGGAGAGGCTCTGGGTTAAATTTAAAGATATATGTGAAACATGACAACCTCCCAAGCATGCTCAAAGCCCTTCATGTCACCTTCAGGACCTACTGAGGGATCTAAGAGAAGTAAGGCAGCCTGTGTAAGGGAGCTGGTCATGAGAATCAGAGCCCTGTTCTGTGACTTCTTGTGTGTATTTGGGAAAATTCATTTCCAGCCTACACTGGGTTGGTCTCAACTCTTGGAAAACCTGAAAAAAAAATCTATGAATCCTCCCTTGAGAATGATAGAGATGCACATTTCACATCACTTCAGAGGGACGCTTTAGTGCATACCTAAGGGTGACGAGTTGGAACACTCAGTCTAGGCAATTGTCAGGACCTGTCCAGGACTGACATGTTACAACTATATGTGTCTGTCAGGTGATTCCTAAGAGCTGACACACCATTTATGGCTAAAAGTGGAGATGTCTAGAAAACAAGGATCTGGAACCCCTGGCATGCTTGACTTGTTTATTGTTATTATCATTGTCATCATTATCATCACTATCATTATTAGTGGCTATGGACTGGCTTAAAATCTTTGCTCTATGCATGATCTTGGTTAAGACACTTAACCATTCTGGGCCTCCATTTCTGCATCTGCATCGGTAATATGGGAACATTAATAGTACCAACTTCATAGGGCTATTGTATAAGTAGCCAAGTATTCATGGAAGACACTTTCTTATTATTTCTTTTGTCTTCCTTAATGTTGGAGGTTGAACCCAGAACCTTGTGTAAACCAGGTGTGAGACACACCCCTAGCTACCCTTTTTACCTCTTAAATGAAGAGATGTTCAAGTAATTTTATATAAGTCAAAGTAGTAACTGTTACAGCTGGTGGGCTTAGGAGGCTGCGTCGTTTAACTCTGTTGTTAAGTTGTTAAGGAAAAGGAAATCACTGTCTAATGTCACCCAGTGTTACCTAACTCACTGTGTAAGGGCTACTCTCTGATGCTTCCTTCTGATTAGAGGAAAATTTGATAACTCACCCAGTGTCATGAACACTCCACTTTCCAATGCAAGAAGAGGCCTGTCTTCAAGGACCAGGTTGCATGTGGTTATTTGCCTTATCTATAGAGTTCTCAGACACCAGCTGCCTCTGCGGTGAGTAGAGTGATTCAGGGCAGGCTGGACACAAGAGTTGTAATTTAAATACAAGCCAATAGAAAGAGCCTCTGATTTACCTGGAATCAGTCACCCTCAGTCTGATGACAAGGCTCCTGTGAGCCCAGCTGATGGACTGCCACTCCCAGAGAGGTGTTGCTGCTCTCCACCTGCAGTGTCTAGGGATAGCTTGATGTAATCACCACTGAGAGACCCAGAGCCTTTGGGAGAAGTCCATAAGTCAGGAGGACATTACCTGACTAGGCAGAGGTGAAAGCTTGCTCCAGACATGCGCAAAGACCTTGGCACTGAGAAATACTGTATGTGATGATCTCTTCAGGCTTGGCATAACTTTGTGGTCAAAGGAACAATGGATATGTATCTGGGGAAATGCTTCTGCTTGAAACAGAAATAAGTTCCCCTCCTCAGAGCACAGAGGAGGTGTCTGCTACCTACTGCAGGCGCTGCCCTGCTCTGGTGCCTCAGGGGCTGGTGGACAGTGGGGGTGTGGGGGGGAACTCCCTGGGTCCCCTGCCAGCCCTGTAGGGCCCTGAGTAAGACATGGAGTCTCCGTGGGCTTTGTTTCCTAGTCCCAGTGGCATAACTATTTTGAGAATGCAATATTAATAATAAGTAAAATAACAGCTGAATATTAATAATGCATAACATTTATAAATATTCTTTGAATGCTTACTAATTACAGCAGTAGAGTTATCTGCCAAGGACTAAGGGTGCGTCTGGCTCTGAGCCCTGTGCTTCATGGGGGTGACCTCATCAGACACCCAGAAACACCTTGCAGGGCGTTTTCATTCCTTTCCCCAGCAAGGTTGAGAAAAATGTCTCAGTTATTTTCTGTTGCTGTAACAAAATGTCCAAACTGGGTAACTTATAAAAATAGAAATTCGTTTGGCTCATGGGTCTGAAGACTGTAAAGTCTGAGAGCATCATACCAGAGAGGACTTGATGCTGCTTCAGCTCCCAGCAGAGCAGGCAGGGAGCAGGCGTCAGGGGCAGAGGGCGGTGGATGATTTGCTTTAATTAACCTGCTGTGGCAAGAACTATCCTATTGCCTCAGGAAAGGCGCTGATCCTTTTCAACAATCTAGTTGCTTTTTTTTAGAGGTCACAGCACTTATCATGGGGAAATAGAGACCAGCCCACCAGCTCAGGGGAACACTCTGTGGCAGAGCTATAGCCTAGGGGGGATTTAATGAGTGAGCAGGCCAGGTACTGGAGTCATCAGGCTTTGATGGTGACTATCCCTGGTGTTCTAAAGCACCATGCTGAAGTTTGGAGAATTCAAAGAGATTGGAGGTCCTAAAATACCTATGGGAAGTGTTAACCAATATCCAATAAGTAAGTATAATTCTGTATTTTGGGAGATGAAATCTCTGCCTGGAATCTCAGGGCCCAGAGTCAGAGGGGCAGGATTCTGACACTTCGTAGTTTGGGATCTTGGAGACATAACTTCCACTCTTTGGGGGACATACCCTAACCTTTCTCTTCCTCATGCCTTTCAAATGGGATATTCTAAGCCCGGCCTCACAGGTTTCTGTGAAAAATTTAAACAACAATTTATTTAAAGTATCTAGTCCAAAGACTATGTAACAAATATTCTATAAACAACACCTGTTCTATTTTTTACAGTGTGTACTCTACAACAAACAGGGGCAGCTAATGTTTACCTAGCACTTCTGCCTGATAGGCCTGATAGTAAGTGTGGAGCACGCAGGACCTGATTTCATTCTCATAGCAACTTTGGGGCGCTGCTACCAACTACATTCTGTAGCTGGGGAAATGGAGCCTGGAGAAGCTCCAGAGTTACTTGAGGCCCAGCAACTTGTGAGCTGGCAGGATCTGGATCAGCTGATCTGGCTCCACGGCCGCACTCGGTCTTTCTGCCCTTCCTAGGTGTCTCAAGGGCCCACTGCTGGTGAGGGACACTATGAACACTTATATATGCATTATTTCCAATGAGTAACTGTCTATCACCTCACTATGAATATATTTTATATGGCCAATGTACTAGAGGGCTAATGGACTGCAGGTGTAAACAGAGGTAGGAATAAGTCAGAGAAAGAACCAAACAGAGGAACTCACCCCAGCCCTGAGCGCACCCCATGAAATCTCCTTCAGTGGCGGTTTCTTTAGGACTGTGGCTTTTAGACAGTACAGGGAAAACTGGTTTAGGGGAAACACATTTTGAGTGAGAGGGAAAATTGGGAATAATCTGATGGAGGAGGAACTGGTCTCACTCACTCCATGCAACACACACACATATGCAACATGCTCACCCTCAAGAAATCATTCTTTTCTGTTATTCTCTCTTCTGGAGAGGAGAGGCCTGCACATGGGCTGATCTGTAGGGACAGCTCTCAGGCTCCCTGCCTGCTTCTCACTTCTTCAAAACCAATTCATTTCAGCTGCTTCCAAGCTTTGAGTTGTTAAGCCTCTGGTCTCTATGACTTTCCTTCTGCCAGCCAGGAAGGGGTATCACAATTTGGGCACTGCAAAGATGGTGCAAAATCTTTATGAGACAGAGAAGTCTCTGTCTCATAAAGACAAGATGGTGCATAAAGATGGTATAAAAATGGTGCATAAAAAGATGGTGCATAAAGATGGTGCAAAATCTTTATGAGACAGAGAAGTCATCAGTACCATTTGGATAGTAAAGAATTATTCCAGCAAGAGCACCAATGTAAATAAGACCTGAAACATCAATATTTTGCAGCCCCCACATCTAAGAGTAAAATCCTTCTTTTACAGTAATTTCCAAAGGTATGCAATTCTATTGGCTGAACTATGGCTTCTGTCCAGGGATCCAACAACAGTGGTGTGATTTCTGAGTGTGCACATTCAGAGATTGTCCTTAGCTACATCTATGGTGCTTGAAGTAGACCCAGGTTCTAATCTAGCCTTCCAGTACTTGGTGTCTGTGAATCATTAACAAAGTGCTTCACTGTTCTGAGCCACAGCTCTTTTGGTTATAATCTGAGGATAGTAAGTACTGGTACCACAAATTCATTATAAAATTAATGAGATATTGTGTCTAAAGTTCTCAGCATGGTGCTCCAATATAATGGGTAGTGAATAAATGAATCTTTCTTTAAGCCAGTCATTTAAATCTGTGATATGGAAAAGAGACTTAAGGGAATCCAATGATCCCAAAAGAAACTGGGACATAAAGAAAATAGTTCATAACAGCAGCAACAAAATTTTCCACAATCCACAGCATTCTTATGTATGTGCTGTCTAGCTATATAGTATGTAGCTGGTGGCTACTTTTAGTTCCCTTGTGTTTGGACATAGGAAGGGGCAGTTAGAACAGATGATCAGCATCTTGAATCTAAAGAAGAAAGCAAAGTGACCTTCTTTGAATATTAAAGTTATTGGAGAGGAGTGCTTTCTGAGGTATAAAATGAACAAGAGGCCTGATTAGGATTTCTGGGCTTTTCTTTAGCGTGATGGGCATCTTGTAAGATATAGTTGGAATGCAGAATTGTAACTTCCAAAAAGTTTCTGTGGTTTATGGAAAAGAGTATTTCAAAATGGGGTGATTTTGAAAAAAAAGTGATCACAAAGGCTATAGACCCACAGTCATGAGCATGTGTTTGGAGTCAACAAGTTTTATAGAACATTTTTTAAAAACCTTCCTTTGTTTCATGTCCAGTAGAAACCTATGAAAATTCAATTGAAGAAATTCTAGCTTGAAACTTTAATTTTGAGCTATTTTAGGCAAAAGATGCTATTTGTGAGCTTCAGCTAAAAAAGGGCAATGTCTTACACATGCGAGTGTTGACAGCTGTGAGAGTAGCTCAGGGCTGCAGTTCTTGGGTCTGTCTCAGGGCCGCTGTCCCATGGTGGCTGGGCTGGAATGCTCAGAGGTTTGCCTGGCTGGTACCCTTGGGGGTCATGGCTCGTGCTGGCTGGTGGCTGAATTTTGTGGTAGCCGTGACTGGGGTCAGCCAGAACACTCATATGAGGCTGCCTCGTGGGGGCTTGGACTTCTGAAACAGAAGCATATGTACTCCAAGAACTAGCGTTCCAGGAGACTAAAGCAGGAGGTCCAAGACTTCCTCTGACCTCTCCTCGGATGTTACACAGTGTTGTTCCTGTGGCATCTCTCTGTGACATGGGGCCAGTGAGGATTTGCTGAAGGAGGCCACTCTCCAGTGGCGTGAGTGGGGGGAAAATGGTTCATTGGGTCCATCTGAATTTAGCTGCTAAAAGGGAACTTATGAGATCAGAAAGCAGTCAGTCTAGAGTTGGACTTTTGAAAATTATTTTCATGTCCACGGAGAAAGGAGTGAAGATGGTATGTCACTGCTTTTCATGAAATCAAGCCAGGCTACAATACGCTTCTTAGCATGCACACACAGGGTTTATGAGACCAAGGGAATCAGCCTCATATCTGAGAAGCACAGGAAGGTTAGGGGAGCCCCCAGCCCCCGGCTCCCCAGGAGGGCAGGTATAGCCCTGTTCTGGACAGAAGAG
Organism: Thryonomys swinderianus; assembly: GCA_004025085.1. Classification (NCBI taxonomy): domain Eukaryota; kingdom Metazoa; phylum Chordata; class Mammalia; order Rodentia; family Thryonomyidae; genus Thryonomys; species Thryonomys swinderianus. Next base: position 5,357 of record PVIC010042008.1, on the reverse strand, counting down.
GAACAGCAGTGTCTGAACCTCCCTATGGGCATCTGTAGGGGCAGCCAAAGTGGAGACCCTCTGGGTGGGCATGCCAGGTAAACTCACTCTGTGTGCAGAGTGGAAATTTCCACGTGCGAGAACCCATGACCGAAGAACCCCAGTGTGTGGCTGAGGTTTTGTGTGAGGACATGACTTGGTGAGCTTCTCATGGTTAAGTGGTGTGGGGAAGACAGAACTTTGCTCTCGGTCTTAACCCAGTGATCCTATGGAGCCACTCACCTCCCTAATGGTGAGCGTTTCCTGGTTTCTATAGTCATTCCTTCATTATCTCAGCATTTGCACATGGTGAATCCCTCAGAAAGATACAAGAAGCTGGCTTGGATGGGAAACACAGTCCCATTTAGGAGGTTCCCATGGACCGTACTCAAGACAGCGGATGTAAGATTATGTGTTCCGGTTCCAGCATAAGCCAGTATTTGGGAAGCAGGCCTGCTCTGTTCCTGAGTTACTCACAGAAGGTTTTTCACATACTTCCCTAAGTTTATTTTTGTGCTCAGAAAATACTCTTTCAGATTCTTCTGTGTGCCTGACTTGATTGCCTCGATGTCCTCAGACAGACTGGTGAACAAAGCTGATGTCCCTGTCCTCTTGGTGATTAGAATCCCACGAGAATATTCTTAGCATTGGCAAAGGGGCAAAATGGAAGCGCTCTTTGCTCAGAACAAAGATTGCTGGCAAATATGTGATTTTTTACCACTCTACACATATGAACTACAGCAGTGAAATTGAAATAAAGTTAAATTTAGAAGCATTCACTTCCTACGTTCCTTTTTAAAAACCTAACAAAGTGACTCTAGAATGGATCTAGAGTAAAAATTTTAAATTAGAGAGTTAGGCACAATGAAGTGCTGTGAAAGAGATTAGTTGCAGAGTTAATTTTTAATTTTCCCAAAATCATTTTAGAAACAATAGCACCCTGGCATTGAACTGCAGTTTTTGAAAACTCTGCCTCTCCTTGAAACTCCTGATATGACCTCATATTGTTGCATTGTTGAATAATCTCAACATTTTTGGGTGTAACCAACTTAACAAGTTAACACTTGGTGCTGTGCCTACAATATGTCCCATAGAGGAGCAAGACAGGACAGGACTGAGAGTTTATAGCAAGGAAATGGGGTTCAGGAACCTTCAACGTTATTGTCCGAGCAGTTCCCCTGCGTGGACTTGGCCTGTGATGCCTACAAGTTACCCAAACAAGGGGCTTAAAACTTATCAAAGAAGGTATCTTTAGTCAAACCTGCTGAGTGTGAATAATTTGATGAAAGTCCACTTTTTCTAATCGTCACTCAGTAAACATTTATTAAGGATCTGCTATGTGCCAGGCGAGGTAGATAAACATTGTTATTCCTCAGGCAAAGCATAACTCAGCAGAGCCAAGAGATGCAGAGCAGAGTTTGGGTGGGATGAGTGCTAAGATGTGGGCGACACAGGAGGTGTGTGGGAACTGATGGGTCACGTCAGGCTGGGTGGCCGTGACCCTGAGGCAGGGCTGGCCTGCTGTGACTGTTCACATGTGCTTGTGTCTGATGCTTAAATTAGCCTTCAGAGGAATACTGGTCAAGTGAGTACTGGAGTGACAGACAAAGAGCAGAGGCCAGACGTCCTGCTTGTCCGCGTGCAGCCTTGGCCTTTCAGGCCTTTCCTCACAAGATCATCGTGAAGAAAAGGACTTGATGGGAGACATTCAAGTTTCTTGAAATTCTAACGCATAGTTTCCACATCTGTGCCTATAGGCTGTAAGGACACTTAGACTTGGTGAGGTTGCTCACAGAGAGCTCAGATTACTAGCAGTATCGTTCTTATAAATGCTTGATGTTTGCTTTCTGAATCCAATGGTCTTTTCCACATATTTTTCTCTCCATCCTCACAAGAAGTCCTGTAGATGAAGAAACTGCAGTTTAAAGCAGTTAAATTATCAAATTTCACAGAGGTGTAAGTAGAGGGCCTATTTAGCAGAGCTTTAGCAAGTAACTTCTGTTATCATTAGATTAAAACAAAGATACTGAGTTAGTGAGCTCTGATTTTCTTCTAAACACCATAGCGCTTTTTCCAAGTTAATAGTCCGTGGGTTCTGTTTTAGACAAATGATTAAGTGATATCTAGGGCTTATTGTGCCCAAGCACAGGAATGAAATTTATTGAGTTTTGAAGACATGACAATGTAGCTATCTCTGTAAAAAATGATGCTGCACCCATTTAAGAGTGAAGATGGATCGATCAAATCTGAGAATACAAAATGAAAAGCTACTTTGGAAATGTTATGGAAATCGCAGTGATGAATGTGATCATAATTCACATCTAAATACACAAATAAAGTCACTAAAGGGAAAAGAAAGAAAATGCTTTGGAAGTTTCTTACATACTTACCAAATGACTCCACAGTCATACCTACAGGTATTTACTTACATGAGAGAAATGAAAATCTGAACACAAATATTCATAGTGTTTTTTAGTAGTTGCAAAAAACTGGAAAACTCCAGTGTCTTTCAGCTGGTGAACAGATGAACAAGCTGGTATATCTGCACAGTGGACTATGACTGAGAAAAAGAACAGAGTCTCAATACATGTGACAGTTTGGATGAATCTCCAGTGTAATTTTGCTGACTGACGGGAGCCTAACTGGAAAGGCTACATGTTGTATGAGTCTATCAGTAAGGCAGCTTGGAAACAATAGGACTCATGGCCATTCTACAGAAAATAGATCCATGGCTCTGGGAGTCCGGGAAGGGGTAAATAATAAAGTGACACAAAGAAGTGTTTGAAGTAATGGAAGTGTTCTATATCTTGATTGTGGGAGTAGGTGACAAAACTGAGTGCCTCTGTCAAAACTCATAGAAGTATGAGAAATAAGAAGGATGAGTTTAACTAGATGTAAAATATAAATTCATAACCTGATTCCTTCAAAAAGGTAGCAGCATATATTGTATTTTTGTGTATTTTGGTTTTTAAATATCTGAGTGAATGACTTTTGCTTTTTCAGAAAAATAATCCTTTTTAGTTAGTGTATATTTTCTGATGATGTCAAGTGGGGTCAGAGCCAGCAAGTTCCTGCAAGAAGGGTCTCAGTCAGCCAGATCAGTGTGAACTTGTGGGGGAGCAGGAATGCCAGGTTAGAAGCTATGAGAGTAACCTTCCAGGGCTTTACTCACTTCCTATGAGCTGCTTCATAAATTTTTGAAATGGTAGCTCTGTAACCCATTGTGCTTTTAGCTTCAACACTTACCTTTACATATTTGTAGATCATGAAGTCCTTGAGGTCAACGGAGTACAGAGCATTCAAGGTCACATACAAAACAGGGTTTTCTTTTAAAATGTAAATTCTTTGAAGTCAGGTACTAGAAAAAAAATTATTATGGCTTCAAACATTTTTTCTCCCCTGACACTTGGGATTGAATTTCCAGGTAATTTGTGGTGAGGTAGAATTTCAGCTATTTGTTTATTTAAGGTACTAACCTTCCCAAACTTGAGTCTTGAACTTGAGACCCTTCTGCCTCAGCCTCCTAGAGTACTGGAATTACCATAGGCATGTTCCACTAAGGACTGAAATACCCTCTGATCTCTCAGCAAATGTGCATAATCTCCTTCTAGGATATATGTGACAAATTCTGTCTCATGTCTCAACCTGAGTGACCAACCTTTGGAAAATATGAATCTGCTCTGTCCATGGTGATACAAGGACTGAGTCAGGGGTTTCTTCTTAGTCAAGAGATTTTTTCATCTCTTCTCTCTTCTGAAAAACCTTCCCTAGTTTGTTAGGAAATCACTGTCAGTCACCCGGAGATGGCATTTGTATGTAAGTTCTCTTCTCATTGACAAATACTAATTGTTATATTTATGGAATATAATTAACAAACTGAAAAAAATTCAGTACATACCATCAGTGGCAGACTTCATTGAGCAAAAGAATCAGTAGCTTGAAGTGACCATTTGAAATTATATAGAAAATAATTTCTGAGGAGCAAGATAGAAAAAGTGAAGAAAGTTTATGAGATGCATGTGAGATCATCAAAAAAGCTATCATTTGCATAAATATATTTCAGAAGGGAGAAAAAAAAGAACAGAAATCCTTTATAGAAATAATGTTTGAAAACTTTCTAAATCTTGGGAAAGATATGAACGTTCAGGTACAAGAAGATGTATGCAACTTCTCCTGTCTTCAAGAAATGGAAGATGAAATGCAGCCTGGCTCAAGTAGTTCAGGAAATGAAGAAGTGTGCTGGCTCACGTGACCTAAAAGCCAGGCTGGGTCCAAGGGCAGAGTGACCACCCTTGATGGTGTTGGTACCTCTTGGCTCTGCATTTCTGTGCTTCTAAGTGCTGTAAAGCTTTGGGGCAGTCAGTGACCAGCAGTTACACATCTTACATCCTCCTCTCCCAGGTTTGCCCACAACAGAAAAGGAAGCATACTGTCCTCCAGCATTTTGGATGGAAGTCCCAGACCCAGTGATCGCTGTGACAAGAAAGTGGAATCCTACTGTCTAGCCAGCACAGGACAACTGGACCCAGGAATAGAGCCCAGGCACAGAAGTCAGTGGTGAGGAGTAAGAAGGTCCCCAAGAGGAAACAGACTATTACTACAGTGGGGAATCTTCACTTCCAGAGGATGAAACCATGAGTCTTACCTTGTCTAAAATCCAGCTTCTCAGAGTAGTCCAGCAATTCAGCAGTTCAGCTCCCAGTGCAAAGAAGGGAGTGAATTTTTCCTCTTGTAGCATGCAGCTGAGGGAATCTGAGTTCAACACGCACCTAAGAGGATGTCCCCACACCTGGCAAATTTGGTTTCAGTGGTCTTGGTTTCTGCCTCCTTTCGGGTCACACCCATCTGCTTGATCCTTCTCCAATCCCAGCACCACAGGTTCCCCTCTCCCCAGGGAAAGTGAAGGAACTCTCACTAGAAAAGGCAAGTGGCAATGACACAGGCGCACGAGTGTGTGTGTAGTACCCGCTCCATGCACACAAAGAAACAAACGGTGCAAAGTAACATGAAATCCGCACTCAAAATGCTCCAGCAAGACATGATTTATAGAGCACATGATTTGATTCAAATTAAATAAAGCCTAGCCACAGAGTGGATTCCAGAAAACTAGAACAGCAAGCAACATTTAAAAAGTCCCAAGTTCTTCTTTTTGTTTTGTAGATGAGCACATTGAAGAGCAGGAAAGGGAACAAATTAACCCAAGGTTAACATCAGCATCAATGTCAATGTCAATGTCAGAGCTAGTCCAAGAGCCACAGGTCTTGCTTCAGCTTCTGCCATAATTTGGATCTGGACTGTGGCCCAAGGGTCCTTGTGTTTTAGGCTGGGTCTCCAACCTG
>PVIC010042007.1:0-16003 GCA_004025085.1 Thryonomys swinderianus | reverse complement strand
GGGGACCTAAAACTGGGTGACCTCCTCACCTCGCTTCCCAGAGGGTTTTTATGGAACCAAGCCACAAGGTGAGGTGGGTTTAAGGTGGGACAAAGTTATAGTCAACCAGTAACACTGCAAGTACAGATGCCTAGGTAATATTGGTCCTATGAAAAATCACAAAATGGACAAAACCATGATCAACCACATTGACTGCACAGAGATTACAACAAGTATAGTCACTTAGGTAATGCTGATAAAATGGGGAAAGCAAATCATGTACCGAGCATACAAGGATTTTCAGACAGGGAACTTTCCTGGGAGGGGTGGGTTAAGATTGAAGCCTACTTAGAATATCAATCACTGCTGTTTATCCTATGTGGGGGAAGTAGTTTTCTCCTTTGGTAATGCCAGAGGTCTCCTTGACTCTCCTCCATGCTGGCTCCTTCCATGTGGGCTTTTCAGGGGCCAGCCCTGTCCAACTGTCTACTAGCTTATATGTCTAACTAGCTTACCTGTCTACAACAGTTTGACTAGGGCTACAAAGAACCAGGCATGGTGGCTTATGCCTTTAAGCCAGCATTTTGGGAAACTGAGGGAGGAGGATTCCAAGGTGGATCCCAGCCTGGGCAACTTAGTAATTTGGCAAAACTGTCTCACAGTAAAAATTTTTAAAAATGTAAAGGCTGGAGGGCCGGAGATTTAGCTCAGCGGTTCCAGTGCCTGCCTCGCAAGTGCAAAGTCCTGAGTTCGATCCCGGTAACCACATACGATATTGGGCGTGGTGACTCAGGCCCACCAGCCATCAATATCATATACCACAGTGCGGGGCGTGGTGGCTCATGCCTGTAATCCCAGTACTCGGGAGGCAGAGACAGGAGGATTGCTGAATTTGAGGCTTGCCTGGGCTACATAGTGAGCTCAGGGCCAGCCCGAACTACAAAGCAAGACCCTGTCTCAAAAAAAAAAAAAAAAAAGTAAAGGCTGGAGATATTTCTCAGTGCAAAAAGGAAAACAAAAGAAAAGAAAACAAACTACGTCCAAACCTCCCAGCCTAAAGAAGAGCTGCTGCTCCAGGCAAGAAACCAAAGTAAGTTGTCCCGAATCATTGGTGGTGGTGGTATGTGGGGGTGGGGAGTGGGGATGGGAGGGGGTTTGAGGGAAAGAGGTTTCATGGACTCCCACTATGCCTCGGACCAGCCCAGAAAAGGGGAGAACCAGGTGTTCCTGTGCCTCAGTGTCACCTTGAATCAGCCTGTACCTGTGCAGAAGGTTGGGCAGAGGCATACAAACTGGTACAGAGCAGATCTTGCCTGTGAAGCAATCTGGCCAGCAGCCATTCATTCACTCATTCATTCAGGGCTTTAAAAGGTTGATATGAGGGCCTGGGGATAGAGAACCTGCCTCATATGAACAAGGGCCTAGGCCTACGCCCCAGCATTGAGGCTGTAACAGGAGAATCACTCATTTGAGACCAGTTTGGACTACATAGTGAGAACTTTTGAAAAAACCAAACCAACCAATAAGCAAAAGCTTTTACAAACTATTTTTCAGATGCATGTAATTCCTTATCAGTGTATATAAAATCTTTCTCATGTTTTATCAGCTGAAACCACATAAAGTGTACATAGGTCATTGACTTTTCACAAACATAAGTTTACACCTGTGTGACCAGCACCCAGTTCATAGGATGCTTCTAGTGTTTCCAAAGCCTCCCGTGCACTCTCTGGTCGTTACCCCTGCTATACTGGTATTCCCAACCCTGGACTAGTTTTGCCTGTTTAAAACATTTACATAAATTCATCAGGTGCAGTGGTATACGCCTGTCAGCCCAGCTGTTTGAGAGGCTGAGTCAGCGGGATTGAATAGTTAAGGCCAGCCTTGGCAATTTAGACCCTGAAATGAAATAATATTAAAATGGCTGGGATGTAGCTCCCCAATAACTCACCCTGGGTTCAATCCCCTGTATATACTGGACACACACACACACACACACACTCCAGTCTAGCCTCAAACTCAGTAATCCTCCTGCCTCTGTCTCCTGAGTGCTAGGATTACAGGTACAAGCCACCATGGCCAGTACATGCTTACTGAGAATCAAACGCAGAATTTTGAGATTGCTAGGCAGGCGCCAGGACATGGGGCTAAATCTCTGGCCTCCCCTCATCTTTTAAATGACTGTCATTCCATTGTATGGACATATTGTGATTCACTTAACCGATCTTTTCTGAATGGTCCTTAGATTGTATCTTAGCATTTGCCATCACAGTGTTACAATAAATCCTTCCTAACTTGAAAATCTTACCAGTACCATATATCAGAGATGGTTTTTAACTGTAAGTAAACATGAGCCAAGTAGAAGCTATTTCTTTTTATTTATTTATTTATTTATTCATTTATTTATTTATTGCTTTTGAGACAGGGTCTCGCTTTGTAGTCCAGGCTGGCCCTGAGCTCACTATGGTGCCCAGGCAAGCTGCCCCGAACTCAGCAATCCTCCTGTCTCTGCCTCCCGAGTGCTGAGATTACAGGCGTGAGCCACCACATCCGGCATTGTGGTATGCGGCGTTGATTGTTGGTGGGCGTGTCTCCACGCCCAGCATTATATGTGGTTACCCTTTAATTTTTTAAAAAATTATTTAAAATTCTTTTATTTAATTTTTTAAAAAATTGACAGAAACATGGTTAAACTTACAAACAGGAAGTTTTCGGAAAAAGGGATACAAAAGACAGTACTGTGGGACCATGTGGGAGCTAGCCACAAAGATGAAGCCAGTACCCTGTGGGCAGTGGAGGAGAAAAGTGAGAGAAGGTGGCCTTGCCAAGGTCATTGGGCCACGACATTAATCAGTGTCAGGACTGCTAACTTCTGAACTTTTCACCAAGTGACATAATAAAAGCTGTTAGAGATCTTTTCCTTGACTTCAGCTCTTAATACCCGGTGTGGGTGTACGTGTGTAATCCCAGTACTCTGGGAAGGTAAGGCAGAAGGACTGAAAGTTTAAATCCAGCCTGGGCAATTTACTAATTTAATAACACCTTGTTTCAAAATAAAACAATTTAAAAGGCCCTAGTGATGTAGCTCAGTGTGAAAGCCCTAAGTAATGTCCAGCGATGCCCCTGCTGTGCCGAAATAACTCTTAGAACAGCTTCATTACTATGTTCCTGCATTCGTGAGCTATTTCAAGTCATTTCCTTGACATTTGGTCATGGGTCCCACCTTAAATTCAGTGGCCACTTGAATTGGATCAGTACTTTTTATAATTTACCCCCCCCCCCCCAGTTTTTTGAGAGGGTCTCTTCAGGTGGAATTTGACCATGTGATCCTCCTGCCTCGACCTCCCAAGGGCTGGGATTATCGGTATGAGCCATCACACCTGGCCTCACCTCTGTTTTTTGTTTGCATTTTATTGTTTTAATGATACTAGAGATCGAACCCAAGACCTTCATAGTGAGCTACATCCCCAGCCCTTTATTTTTATCTTGAGACAGAGTCTCAGTAAGATGTACAGGCTGAGTAGCTTCAGCTTACCAGGGTGCTAGGATTAGTGGGCACCACTCATTTCTTTCTGTTCCTCTCTCTTTGACACAGAATCTTATGACATAGTCCTTGATCTCTAAATTTCCCAGGCTGATCTCAAGGACACTGTCTGTCTACCTCAGCCTCCCAATTGCTGGGATTACAAACTCACTCTGGGCAATTTAGGGACTAACAAGACCTTCTCTCAAAAAAGCAAAAGAAAGAAAAAAATCTAAAATAAAGAGAAAAAAAGAAAGAGGGGAGGTGAGAAAAGGGCGGGGAGTGGGGATGTGGCTCAGTGGGAACACCCTGGATTTTAAAAAAAGACAGAGAACTTGGGAGTCTCATAACAGGAGAGATAAAGCCATTAGAGATGAAAATAAGCAAAGGAATAAATTGGGAGTCCTGAAGACACATTTGGTGCCAGTATGAATACTTATTTTAAAGCAAGTAGTATTTTTATATATGGACATACATTTTTTCTTTTTTTGCAAGAATACTGCATGCTGTAAGTAAGAAATAGTGCAAAGAAAGTAGGTTCAGAACAAATAATGGAGCCCAGGTTCTGATTTTATACAACACTAAGCAATCATATATTTACTTAGACTCCACTGGCTTCTGCCTGTGCACACCCAGACAAATAACATCCTGCCCTTCCCCGCAGTGCTGCTGAGTGAGCCTCTGGGGTGAGAAGAGAAGGAAGATTGGCTTTCTTTGGGGTTTAGTGCGGGCAGCGTTGGTGGGGATTCTGGGGCCGATTGCAAGTTAGGCTGCCTGCTTGAGAGGTGCTTGTCGCGACCACACTGCAGGTGAGCGGCCGATAGGCTGAAATGCCCTGGCGCACAGCCACGCTCCACTCGTTCATCCCGCTCTTGGCCTCCTTTCTGTTTTCGGGCGACTTTCACTGGGTACACAAAGCTTCACCTTTTGCACTGTCACCCGGGTTCTTTCCCAACAGCCTTTGCAAATTGATCTATTAGCATGAACTTGATTGTTAGTTTACTTTGATCATAATCACTTTAATAGCTGCTGTTGAAATGCCTCTTCACAACCCACCTTATGTAATCTGGCCCTGGTGTCTCACAGGTGTTTTCTTGCAAGGGTGGGGAGCCCTGCAGATGCGGTGTGTAAGGGCACTGGGAATGCTTCCTGGCAGTTGAGTCATATGGAATGTACCCCAGAGCACCTTTAAAGAGTCTATGGTTCTTCCCTTCCACTTCTCATTCACATCCGCTCTGCCAGGATGATGCCATCAGGCAAGGCCCCTGCTATTCAGAAAACTTTCAACAAACAAAATACGGAATAAGCCAAATAAAATACTGTAGGCTATCGCATGTAGCAAGATAAATTTATGTATTGATTTGTTTTTGTTTTTTGGACTTAGGTCTTACTATGCAGCCCGGACTGGCCTCAAACTCATAATCCTTTAGCCTCAGGCTCTTTGGAATTACAGGCAAGAGCTTCGGATCTGTAGATTAATTTTAAAAGACACAATTGTGTTATTGTGGAACCTTTTGAAATACAGCACTCGTTTTGAGGGAGGCCTAGTTTATTTTCTAAAATCAGACTCCATTCCTTACCAAGATTTAGAGGTTTCATCACATTACGATTTCAAATAAAATTGAAAAATAAGACACTTTAAGCAAATAATGTTTTTCCTATTTCTTTTTGGTTGTTTTCAGTACTGCAGATTAAACCCAGCACCTCACTCATCCACGATGCTATTTTATTTTATTTTTTTAGATAGAGTCTCTCAGTCACTACGTTGCCCAGCTTGGACTTGAACTTGTGATCTTCCCGCCTCAGCCTGTACAACAGCTGCAGAATAAATTGTCCAAAACTCAGTTACAGAAAACTATTTTATTCTGTTCCAGAGTTTGGGGGCAAAGAATTCCAGAAGGGTGCCCCAGGGACGTTGCCTATGAACTCTTTGAGATCTGGGTCCCACTGTGACCCCCACAGCTGGGAGCTGGCGCATGATCCGAGGATTGCGCCTTCACGCATCTGCTGGCCCACAGGCCCTGCTGGCAGAATCTCCTACCTGGGGTCTCTTGAGCGGCCTGCTTTTCCTGCTGCATGGTAACCCCCAGTGCCAGATCCCTGAGCTGGTGGCTCAGAGCTCCAAAAGTAGGTGTTTTCTGAGAACTAGGCCAAAGCTGCAGGGCATTTTCTATAGTTTCAGACTCTTAGGGGTGACCCTTCTACTATATCCAACTGGTTACAAGAGAGGCGCAAAGGTTAGTATCTTAGCCACGGGCAGTTTGAAGGGTTATTTTGGCTCAGTTTCAGACCACAGTGGCCAGGAAGCAGAAGGAGAAGGGAAGAGTTGGAAACAACAATATGCACTTCCAGGTCACGCCCTTAGTGACCTGCCTCCGTCAAGGCCCCACCTCTTTTTAAAAATTAATTTTTTTGGTATACTTTACATGTTCATAATGATACCATTCATCATGGGAAATTTGTGTCTGCATATAGTATATCTTGATTCTTTTGTTCCCAATCCCCTCTGGTCTTCACTTTTTTTTTTTTTTTTTTTTGGTGTGGGGGTGGTATCGATCTCATGACTTTGTGCTTGTAAGGCAAGCCCCGCCCTTAGGCTCCGCCTCTTAACAGCTCATCCAGCTAATCAGCTCTTCCCTGCGTGAATCCACAGAAGAGTACTGTGCTCGCATAATCCAGTTATCTTCCACACGTGTAAGGCTTTGGGGGACTTTTAGATCTAAACCTTAACAGCTCAGATGGGAATTGTGTGGCCTTTTGAGAACCTGTCACAGGCTTGCTGTAACCCGGGGAAAGCGCGGGCACCGGGTCGTTGGTGGCAGGCCCAAAGTCTGTGCGGCTGGAATTGTGGGCGTTAGGGAGGAAGTGACAAACAAGAGGGAAGGAGTCTGGAAGGCAGATTACGTCTACAGCAAAAACCTTTACTTCCTTTGCTGCATGTTTCATATATGGACCACAAACGTAGAAGAAATAAAACTTTTTTTTTAAATCAGTGTTTTTCTTTTGTGAAATTTCGTCAGGGCAGGGACCTTAATCTGCTCAATTGTGAGGAATCTCTACCACTTGGGGTCACCTGAGTTCAGTCCTACTTTATTTTTCCTCGTGGCACGGGACACGTGCACTGGGGAGGGACTTGGCTCTGGGCTAATTTCTGCCCCAGCTGGTTTCTGCCTATGTGAACCTAGACTCACCCTGTCTTAGTTATTGACTCAAGCACCTGCAGCTGTGTTGCCTCTGACTCTGGGGCTTCTGGGGACCTGTTCCAGTTCAGCTCCTGGAGAACTTGATCCGTGTCAGGGACACAGGTACAATCGCCAGCAACTCTCTAGGGGTGCAGGGGAGCCACATGAGGTCTGAGCTCAGCTCAGTTCTTTGCTCTCCTACTGCGCTGTACTTGTGTTAGGCCAGCTGAATGCTGTGAAAGCAGTGTAGAGTTGTCAGAGCCCAAATGCAGTCACAGCTGGTCGCAGTGGCCACGTACCTATAATCTCAGCCTTGTGGGAATCTAGCAGTCTGTTGAGGGTTCTTTTGCTTGGTTCAGATGGAAACTGTGAATCAGCAAAGTGTACCTCTGCTAGTAGTGCTGTTGCCACTAAACCACGCAAGATAATCCTGGATGCCACCTGCTGACTCTGGTGAGTACTGGTCTCTGTTGGCTGCTGGCTGTCGGAGATCTTTGGGGTTTATTGGCCTGAAGTTTACTGGTCTTTATTTTAGAGATCATTCTGTCCACACTACTCAGGAGAGTGTGTTAGGACTTTCCAAGCCCACATAACCTAAGAAAGAAATCACAAGCAGGCTTGCAGGACCACTGGAGGAAGGCTTTTAAAACAACAAACAAACAGGGTCACGCTTTGTAGTTCAGGCTGGCCCTGAGCTCACTATGTAGCAGACAAGCCTGAGATGTAGCAATCCTCCTGCCTCTGTCTCCCAAATGCTGAGATTACAGGCATGATTCACTACGCCTGGCACTGTGGTGTGTGGTACTGATTGCTGGTAGATGTGCTGCTTTATCTCCATGGAAAATGGTGTGGTGAAACTGGAGAATCTTCAGTGGGACTAGCAAGGAGCGAGGGTGTGCCAAAGGTTGCCACACTACACTCCTCTCTGGCTGGCACAGGGGAAAGGTGCCAGTCAGGTACTTCTCCTCTGGCTTAGGAGGGTCTTAAATTCAGGCCTTGTCTGGGCAAGTTAGCAATTTAGCAAGACCTTGTCCCAAAATAAAAAAGGGCTGGTGATACAGCTCAGTGCCGAAGCCCTGGGCACAGCTAGTACCACGCTAGGCACATGCACGTACGTAATCAACACAGAGGAGTCACTTGTGTTAGCCCTAGCAAAAAAGAGTATATGGAGATAGGTTATTGCTGTGTGAGGTGCGGCTTGGGGAAGGCTGGTACTGTGGGCAGTAAGATCATTTAGCAACAGTTAAGAGTGATGCAAGAGAACAGGGAATGAACCAAGAGAAGACTGGACTATTAGAGCCAGAAGTGGAAAACAAATCCTTTTTGTAGTACCGGAGATCGAACTCAGGAACTTACACTTGCCAGGCAGGTGTGATGCCACTGAGCTACATCCCCAGCCCCAGAAGTTGAAATTTGATAAGGGACTGGCCTGAAGATGTGAAAAAAAAAAAAAAACCCTCAGTAAATGTCATTATCTCAGAAATACATTTTTCAGGGCACCCTGTTCCTTGACGGTCTTTCAGGAACATCTGCATTATAACTAAGTTGTCTGTCAGCGTTGCAAATTGGCAGGGTCATTTACTTCAGCTTCGCAGATGGCCCCTTCTCCCTGGGAGAAAGATTATCGCGTGCTGTTTGGGGTCATTTTAGTCCATTATCTTATGTCTTCTCAGTGCAGCTGGGCAGAATTGCCTTAATGGGGGAGATCTTGCTGGTGAGGGCTTAATCCTTTTGTTACCAATGAATAATCACCACCTGATGAAGGAAAGGTTCTGACACGTGGCGCCAGATAATACTGATCACTGTGAGCCCGCACAACAGTAAGCTCGCAGGAGCTCATTACAGCCTAAAACAAAACGTTGGTGTTATTGTTCTTCTTCTTTTTCCTCTACTTTCCTCCCTGCTCCCCACGGTGGTGGGAGTCTTCCATATGCTGGGGAGGTGCTCTACTACTCCTGGTCCCACAAAAACACTTCCACAAGGACATCTGCTCAGCAACTCTCTGTTCTACCCCACACTGATGCCAGTCTTCTTACTAATCACCATGACCAATAGCAAATGAGATATCCAATGTAATTCTTCTTATTTTTAAAAAACTTTCCCTTGCCTCAAACTCTGGGAATATGCCCAGTTCGTATGTCACCTGTATTCTCACTGCAATGTTCTACCACTCCCCCTGCAAATCTACTTCAGAGTAAATGTCTTTATCCTCCTGAGAACCTCTCCCTGATTACTTTTCTACTTTGACTGTATACAGAGACATTTACAAGACTCCTGCGAGAGCTTCACGCTAGAAATGACTAGCAGGCCTTTCCCACCCTAGGATTCCCAAACCACTCTGACATCTCTGTCATGAACACCCTTGCTCACCTATTTTTCTACCCAGGCACAGGGCCCTGTCTTATTCCATTTCCTGTTGCTATAACTGAATGGCCCAGACTAGATAACTTAAAAAGAACAGAGTTTTATTAGCTAGACATGGTGGCATACAGCTATATTCCTGGTACTCTAGAAGGCTAAGGCAAGAGGATAACAAGTTCAAGCCCAGCCCAGGCAATTTAATGACTTGGACTGTCTCAAAAGAAAAAAATTTAAAAGTAGAGGCAGGTGTTGGGTGAACAACAGTATGAAGGCCCTGGGTTCAATCACTAGTATCAGGGGAAAAAAGGATACAGGTTTTTAAGCTCATGGTGGGCAGGGTAAGTCCAGATCATGGCACTGGGGTCTGGCAAAAGCCTTCCTGATGCATCATACGTGGTGGAGGGCACCACGTGGTGAGACAGTGAGCTTACAAGAGAGCTTGCTTTTACATGAAGCCCTCTGCCACTAATCCACGATTATCAATTTATTAGAACCCTCATGACCCTGTCACCTCTCACAGGCCTCACTGGTGATCCACTTTCTATACAAGTTTCAGAGGGCACAGATCACATTCAAAACAGCAGGCCCTACATAGGACCTAACCAGACAGGTAACCCAAAGGTCATTTACATTGATGCCAAGAGGACCGCCTCTCTTAGAACTCAAAATTGAAAGTTGGACTTTCTTGATTAATTTCTTCCCGAGGCAGTCCCCGGAAGGCCCTGGCTACTTGGGCTGAGAAAGGTTTATGGGATGAAGGCAAATCTGTCATATGTTAAAAAAAAATGTCATCACTAACCTGTGTGACAGATGCAGAGAAGCCCACCTGGACCTTTCTTAGACAGGGCTGGCCGCCTGGCTCCGAGGAGTGCATTTGTCTGACAGCTTCCAGCCTGTAGCTTCTGGGTCCTCCTTTTTCATTTCATTTCAGGCTTGTTACCCTCAAAGCCTCGTGAGAATGAGGTGGGACTTTCTTTTTCAGAGGTAGTTGAGCCCGGAATGTGTGATGCTGGGGTTACGGGCATGTGCTTGTTAAACTCATTACACACGAGAGATTAGTTTGGCACTGCCCTAATCCTAGGGAATCTGAATAAGGTAAAAGGGGAAGAAAGATGCTGTAAAACTCTCTTGTTACCTTTGTTGCCTTCTGCAGGCCATGTTCTTCCCTTCTTTGGTGCTTCTTCGCCATCTGAGCCTTGGAGACAGCTGATTATGGACTGAAACCTCTATGAACTGTAAACCAAATAACCCCCTCCCCTCTAACTTTGGGTGTTGGGTATTTTGTCTAAGCAGCAAGAGAACACAAGGTCTTCACACTGCTCTACACCCCCAGCCCCACTCACCGCTTATTTTTCTTGAGGTAGTGTCTCCCTAAATCATTGTTACCCAGCCTGGACTCAAATTTGCAATCCTTTTGCTTCAGCCTCCCAGAATTCTGGGAGTAAGGGCATGTACCACCTTGGCTGGCTTTTTCTTAAATAGTTTTTAAATTATAGTAAAATATGCATAATATTTACCATCAGTGGCATTTAGTAAGGTTACTAAATGATATTAGGCAACCTCACCACTATTTTCAGGACATTTCCATTACCCCAAAAGGACACCCACTGAGCAGTTACTCATTGGCAACTACGCATCTGCCTTCTGGCTCTATGAATTTACCTACTCCGGCTTTTCTGTTGTTGTTTTGTTTTTTGAGATAGGGCCTTGCCCTCTGGCCTATCTAGGTTGATCTTGAACTGGAGATCTTTCTGCCTTAGACTCTGTCAGTGCTGGGGGTAAAGGCATGCTCTTCCAGTTCCGGTCTGTCTACTCCGGATATTTCAGGTTAAGTCAAATAATGTAAAATTTGATCTTTAATACAAGAGTTGTAATGTTTGACTTCCTCTCTTAGCATAAAGTTTTAAAAATTTATCCATGTTGTAGCGTGTATTCGTATTTCATTCCTCTTTAAGGGCCAATAATATTCAGTGGTGTGGATACACCACATTTTGTTTATCTGTTACCAGTTGATGGGCATTTAGGGTTGTTTCCATTTTTAGCTGTTGTACAGAGTGCTGCTATTTGGGTCTTTGTACCTTTTTTTTTTTTGATGCCTGTTATCAATTATTTGAGTATATTAACTTAGCAGTGGAACTTTGAGTCAGATGGCAATTTCAGTTTTCTAACTGAGGAACTGCCAAACTGTCCCTGGCTGCTGAGACACAAAGCTGCCATCTGACTTGGTCAAGGTCCTTTGTTCTTTTATTGTCCTGTTGAATTTGATCTGCTGGGGTTCTACTTAAGATTTCCATGTTTATAACCCTGTAAAACTGTCTTTGTCAAGTTTTGCTTTTTAAAAGGACTAGTCAGTTTTAAAAATTGATTTGTTTTAATTATCTGTGTTCAGAAGCATTGTATATTGTGGAAGTGATATATGTGTCCAGAGTTTAAAATGTGTAAAACTAATATAATACTGTTTTGAAGGTCAGAAGCATGACACTCTGGGTTTGATCCCTAGCACTGAGTAAAAATAAACTTTCATAGAGATGAGGCATGATACCAGTATTCCCAGCAGTCAGGGAGGTTAAGGCACAGGGATGGTGAGTTCAAGGTCAACCTTGGCTACTTAGTGAGATCCTGTCTCAAAAAATTAAAATTGGGGCTGGAGATTTAGCTCTGTGGTTCTGGCACCTGCCTCACAAGCATAAGGTCCTTGGTTCCATCCCCCATAACCACATACCACAATGCTGGGTGTGGTGACTCATGCCCACCAGCAATCAATACCACATACCACAATGCCGGGTGTGGTGGCTCACGCCTGTCATCCCAGCACTCGGGTGGCAGAGACAGGAGCATTGCTGAGTTCGAGACTTGCCTGGTCTACATAGTGAGCTCAGGGCCAACCTGAACTACAAAGCAAGACCCTGTCTCAAAAAAACCCACCAAAATTGGCTGGAGATTTAGCCCAGTGGTTCCAGCGCCTGCCTAGCAAGCACAAGGTCCTGAGTTCAATACCTGGTAACCACATATAACAGTACTGGGCATGGTGGCTCATACCTGTAATTTTAGCACTTGGGAGGCAGAGGTAGGATCACTGAGTTTGAGGCTTGCCTGGGCTACATAGTGAATTTAGGGCCGGCCTGAACTATAAAGCAAGACCCTGTCTCAAACAAAACAAAACAAAACAACCCCTGCAAAAATAACCCAAATGAGGGTGTGGGGTGAGTGGGATCATGTCTCAGTGGTAGAGCACTTGCCTAGCATTACAAAGCCCTAATTTTGATCCCTAGGAGTACAGAAAAGTAAACTTTTCAGTATCATTGTTTTCAACACTAGGGATTGAACACTGAGTATTATACAAATTAGCTATATTCCCAGGCACTTTTATTTGTTCTGTCTTGAGAAAGGAGAAAGGATCTCGCTAAATTGCCCAGGCTGTCCTTGAACGTCTCATCCTCCTGCCTTGGATCCTTTGGTGCCGGATTAAAAGTGTGGACTGCTGCCCAGGCCTCAGTGTTATTTTAACTTTGTTGTTGTTGTTACCAGGGATTATAACTTCAGGGACTTGGCCCTGAATTTACATACTTAGCTCATTTTTATTTTTCATTTTGGTTCTGAGTTTGTTAAATCACTAACTTCCATAGGCTGGATTTGAACTTCCTGGCCTCCAAGAATGCTGGAATCATAAATATGTGTTACCATACTTGGCTTTTTTTTGGTCTCTTAAAAGAATCTGTATGCTAGCTTTCTATTACTATAACAACATACCTGAGATAAACAGGTTAAATAGAGAAAGGTTTATTTTGGCTCACAATTTTGGAAGTTCCAGCCCATGGCTTGTTAGCTTGGATCTATCAAGCCTGTGGTAAGGCAGCACCTCATGGCAAGAGATAGGGCAGAGCAAGCAAGGTGGGAAGAAAAGGTTGAGCCAGGGTCCAAGCCTCCCTTGCCACCATAGCCTCCTGGACAGGAAGACCCTTTCACTATACCTCTCTCTAATAGCTCCCACTAATATCACGCTCAGCTTTTGTTGAGGTCAGGTTGGAGCAAACTGACTTGCCTATCTTTTTGCCTAGTTATCTGGTCAGTGTGAGCATAAGTAACTTGCTCCATTGCTTTCTGTTTTGGAAAGCCTAGTGAGTATCATTAGGAATGTGATTTGCAGATTGTGTGTAAACACATTGCCTTGAGTAGAAATGGGCCTTAGACCTTGGCATGTAATTGACCTTACCATGAACTGACCAGACCCAATCCCCATAGCAAATATGTAGCATGCAGGTGTATAAATCCAGCAATGCTTAATTCATAGAGGGACCCAGCCATTGTTACACACTGGCAAATGCATTGTGTTAATCAGGGTTAGTTGAATGGTTGCAGGGTGTGGGGTGATGTGTTGGTTACAAACTTGGGTTGCAAGTTTACAGGCACAGCACAGTAAAACTGTGCCTCAGAGAGCATTGCTGTACAGTGATGCTGGGCAAGGTGGTACATGTCTGTAATCACAATTGCTCAGAAAGCTGAGGTAGGAGGATTCCAAATTCAGGGCCAGGCTGGGCAACTTAGTTTCCAATATATTAAAATGTCTTAAACTATATTTTATTTTAGCCAAGTGTAGTGGTACATACCTACAATCCCAGTACCCAGGAGGCTGAGGTAGGAGGATTGCCCTGAATTCAAGGCCAGAACAGTTTATATAGTGAGTTCAAGGCCAGCCTGAACCACATAGTGAGACTATATCTTGAACAATAATGTGTGAGCGATGTACTTTGGTGACAGAGCCCCTGGCTAATATGTTTGAGGCTAGGTGGGAGGGGAAACAGGACACTATGGTGAACATAGTTTTCTTCAGTTGAAAATCTTTTCTTCTTTTCTGTTCTTCAGTTAGACATCTTTACTTGGAGCCTGTGATTGATTACTCCCCATTTTTTTTTAGTGTACATTGGTTATGCAGATTAATGGGTTTCACTGTGGCAGATTTGTATGTGCAAGTAACATAATCATTTCCCCTCCCATTACTCCTCCCTTGTCTTGCCCTTCCTCCTAGTTTCTCATGGATGTTTTGAGAGGGGTAAGTGTGTATAAATACTTTGATCTTATACCCTCTGTTATCTACCCTTATGTTCTCTCTTCCTTTCCTTTTGTCTAATAATAGTAACCTCTCCACACTTTTGTCATCATCTTTAGATTCCACATATTAGCTAGAAGATGCAATATTTAATTTTCTTGTTCTGGCTTATTTTGCTAATCATGTTGATCTCCAGATCCATCCATTTTTCTGAAAATGACAAAATTCTGTTCTTCATGGCTCAGTAATACTCCATTGTGTAGACCATATTTTCTTCATTCATTGATCTGTTGGTGGGAATCTAGGCTGACCCCTTATCTTGGTTGTTGTATATTATACAAGAATAAACATGATTATACAGATAACTCTACAGTATGCTGACTTTAATATCTTTGGATATATACCAGCAAGTGGCTTAACTGGATCAAGTGGTAGTTTTAAAATTGTTTTGAGGAACTTCCATACTGATTTTCATAGTGGCTTTACTAATTTATTTCGACCAGTAGTGTAAAATAGTCCTTTTTCCTTAAATCCTTGCCAGTATCTATCTATCTATCTATCTATCTATCTATCTATCTATCTATCTATCTATCTATCTATCTATCTATCTATCTAGATATCTAGATATCTATCTATCTATCATCTATCTATAATCTATCTTGAGACAGGGCCTCTCTTGTAGTTCAGGCTGGCCTTGAGTTCACTGTGTAGCCCAGGCAAGCCTCGAACTCAGAAATCTTCCTGCCTCTACCTCCTGAGTCCTGGGGTTACAGGAGTAAGCCACCATGCCCAGCACTGTGGTATGTGGTACTAATTGCTGCTGGGTGTGAGTCACCACACCTGGTATTGACTGGGGTTGGAACCAGAGACCTTGTGCTTGCTGGGCAGGTGTTGGAACCACTGAGGTAAATCTCTGGGCCAGTTGTTGTTTTTTGTTGATAGTCTTTCTGATTATGGTGAGATAGGATCTCAATACATATTTGACTCTCATTTCCTTGATTGGATTTTTTTCATTACTGATTTCTTTTAGAATGTCTAGTCTTTTGGAAGGGGGAGTATTTATATTTGATGGCAGTTTTTAATTTCTTACCTTTCCTGTCCTTTTTCTTTACACTAAAGAGTAGGAAAAGCTAGTAACAATGGTTTGTATTGGCTTATTGTCTTGAGAGTTGCTAACTTCACTTTGAAGCTAACTGCCCTGTGAAACTTCTCTATGAATATCTTTAATGGAATCTTATCTTTTTTTAATACAGTCTGTGAAAGTTGATGTCACTTTTTTATTTCATCCAGTGAAATTTGAATCTGTACTTTAAGTAGTCTCTAATGCAACATCCATTGGCTAAAATTTAGTGTGTGTGTGGCCCTTTTATTACTAAGAAAATCCTCTCCACCCTATTTCCTCCTTTAACAGGTATTTATTGATGCATTCCAGGTGCCAGATACTTTGTAATTAAATTCAAAGGATTGGCAACTGTGGCTTGTCAGATTTTAAATTATTTTGGATCATGGAAGTTCAAGTTAATTAATTCTAGGTGTTAAAATATAAGACTTCCTGTTAAGATGAAAATTAATCTTACAAGATTTATACAGATATTGCAAAGCCTTCTTTGAATTAAAACACCTCTTAAGATCTTTGTATTTTGACAAGTTGAGCCAAAATAATTCTACTAAAAAAACCCCACTGAGCTTTAAAATATATCTCAAGTTGTTTTATGGTATTGGAAATAATAGAAAAACTGTTTGGTAAAACACAATTTGTAAAAATCTAAGTACATTTTAAGGAAATGCATCAAATTATGATTCTCCAAATCCCTGAATATGACTACTTACAAGCATAAATAATTAGAATGGCTTTTTTCCAATCTCATTAAAAGTTAAAAGGGCTAGTCTTGAGGAAATATGTAAATTTTCTTT